>JASSUY010031009.1:0-26624 GCA_032466535.1 Forpus xanthops | reverse complement strand
GGCGGGGCTGGCCGCCGATAGGCCGGTGGGCGGGGAGGGGTGGGGCTATCGGGGCGCAGGCTGCGGCCGCTTCTGCTGCGGCCGGGCGCGGGAGGTTCCTGTGGGGCAGAGCCTTTGGCGGCGGAATCAGGTACGGCGTGAGGGGGGAGAGGGTGGCGGCCGTGTCCCCGCATCTGCCGTGGGGAGCGGGGGGGCACCGGAGCCTTCCTACCCCTCGCCCGCCATCCCTCTGCTCCGGGTGGAGGCGCGGGGGCCGCCGCAGCGAGTGGGCCGCAGTTGGTTCTGGCTCCTGCTGCAGCGATCGCCCGTCAGCTGCGGGGCCGCCCGGCGGGCCGGGGCTGTGAGGAGCAGGGCGGGAGCACCGTGTGGGGAACGGGGGAGCGGGAAGGCCGCGGCTCAGTGAGGCCTTAGCGCATCTCCTTTCCCCTCTCACCTCGGCCCGCTGAGGCGGCGTCCGGCGGGGGTTCGGTGTGATATCAGCCCGTGGTCACTTCGGAGTGGTACCTGCCCGAGAGGACGTAGCGCGGGAGCCTTTGGGCGAGCAGAACCCGCTGGGGCAGCTCTGAAACCCGGGATTGCTTAAAGTTCCATCTGAGCAAAACGAAGCGCCGTGTTGAAAGAGCCCCGCACACCAGTGGAAAAACCAGTCTGAGCGTACCTGTGCACACAGAACATGTCTGCCGCTCGCGCTGTGCGTCCTACGGAGCGAGCAGACAGCGTATGTGCAGGACTTGTTCTCTGAATTCAGTTTTGCGCCATGAGCACATAAAAGCACACGATAAGTAGTCTGTCACACGTGGGTTTTATCAAAAATGGCATCACGTTTGTAACAAGTTGTACTGTCAAAGCCCTATTACACTTGAAGTGATTTAGCATTTGCCAGGTTTTCTGTACAACTTGAAAGAAAACTTTGTGTGCTTTAACACAGGTTGCAAATTAAGAAATCTGGAGTACATGAAAAAGCTGTGTCTTGTATTGTACACCTTTTTTATGCAGAGGTTCTGTGCACTTCTCTGTAATGTATGGATATCAGCAAACCTGTACGGCTCTTCAGCCATGTCAGCGTAGGTGGATGTGCATCTGAGCACTCTTCCAAGTTTTACTTTTTTCCAGTGTTATTTCTGTTTTCCATTTTCAGGTTTAATTCAGTTAGAAGAACGTATGGCTGGCAAATCATAATGCTCATGCCCTCTGCTGTACTAAATTATGCTTCTTGGTAGTTTGGCAATGCTGTGAACAGGCTAATTCTGTCCATTCGTTCATTGAATTTCTCTGTTTCTATCTAAACTGATTTTACTAATGTAGAGAAATCATTGATCTTCTGGAAGACCTTTGATTCAGTTTGTCCAGGACTTCCACCTAAGACTGTATGTCTTGGATATTTTTAATATATCAGGCAGTTATGTGTTTGTGCAGAGCAGAAGTCGCTATTAGGATAATAACTGTTCACCTTTTCTCTGAAAGTTTTCGACCTTTGTTTTCCAGGTGTATGTGTTTGACGTTAACGGGCTGTGATGTTCTTACACATGAGCTAGCAGTTTCTGTAAATATTCACGGGTGCAGGATATGTTGCCTTGATTGCATGGTTCAGTATTGTATCATGACATGGTAATATGTTCTTAGATCCAAGTTAAAATCCCATGGTGTAAGGACGTGTACACAGATCTGGGACTGTTGGCACTGGTATAGACATGTGAAGCCATGGGTTGGCTCATGCATCATAGCACTTAGGTGTTGCCTACCCAACAACAGGGGTTGCTTCCCTGCCTGATTTGCTTTGGTAGTGTCTGTGCTGAACTCTTTTCACTCATGTGACAGATTGTATTCTCCTGCCTGTCTCCTTAGCAAAAGATGCCCTGAATACTTGCGTCACACAGATTCTGTTCTGCTCACTCTGCTTTTCTGTGTGCAGTAAACTTTTTTGTATTAACTTTCAAAAGTCTCTGTTGATTTCTAGTTCTGGCAACATTTGTCATCGTCCTTTACACATCTCACCTCTCCTTGTTGCCATCTGTTCAATCAGGTCTGGCTACTTTTCATTGTCTTTATTTTGTATTGTTTTTCTTTCATTTCCTCAGTGTTGCAGCAGCAGCACTGTGCAAAAAAGCTTGTCATTCCTTTCATGTCTTTTTCTAACTTAAATTTCAGCTGTCCTGTTTTCTGTAGTCATACACATTATTTGTTCCTTTGTGCGTTTGGTGAGAGTGTCTGTTATGCTTCCTGTGAAAAACTGTTATGGATTCTTGTGTTTTACAAAGCTTTGTTTTGGTTTGCCGTAGCCTCTGAACAAATATCAGATGGCAGCCAATTTATTCCACTGTTGCCCTGCCAAAGAGATTTAGTGACTTGCAGCCTAAGAGGCTTTCTGGTCCATCTTACAAGAAAGCTGTTGCTGTCATATTTATCATGAATGTAAAGCCATCCAGAATATAAACTCTTTAACTTTTTCTTACTGGATGAAAATAATAATTGAAATAACTTAGTGGTATTTTGGCCTTGGTGAATCTAAGAATGCGTAAGCCAATGCAACTTGATCATGCTGTGGGAAGAAATAGTCCTGCCCTTCCCAGCGGCCTCCTCCTTGATCTTTCCTTTGTGCCAGCAAATGCATTTATACAGCTGCATAAGACTGAAGAAATAAATTAGTTGGAGAAAGCCACCCGTTTTTCATGTGGACCTCCTTTCCAAGTTAAGGACAGGGTGAGCTGTACATGGTGTGTGAGCAGAGGATGTTTTCATTTATTTACTTCAAGATTATCATCTGTAATCTACTGTTAAAATGCTTTATATATTGCAACGTAGATTATGTGAGGTTCCCAAATAGCACAGCAGTGACTGGGGGAATGCTAGAATGAATCAATTCACATAGCTGCTTGTGTGTAAGAAACATAAACCAAATTAACTCTCAAAAGCAGACTGCATTTTATTTCTCCTGTTTATTCATGTATAAAGGTTAAATGTAAAAAAAAAAAACCCCAAACCAAATATGCCTTAAAGCTGAATGAATTCTTTCTGCTAAGCAAAGTAGCTAAACAAATTCCTGAGTAAAGAGCACTGTATAGCAGTCTGCAGAAGACAAATTTAGCTTGTTAAGCAGAAGCACTGCTTTTATCCTATTTAATGATAAAAATTTAAGATGCAGAACTTAAGATGCAGGTTTTCAGTTGTGAGATGTAGTCTCCAATAGTGCAATAATGCTTGCTTTTATTAAGAGTAATGTGTTTTGTTACTGAATTTCCCATCTAGATGTCTTACAAGTGGTAGCAGCTCTCCTATCTTAGCCTGTGAACTATAACTAGAGCACAGCTTGGCCTGGTTGTTAGAAAATGTCACTATGGCTCTGTGTGGCCATTTAATCTTTCTTCTCTCTCTTAGGTTGCTCTAAGGCTGGAAAAGTTGACTGGAAACAGCACTGGGGTGGAAATTTATAACACTGTGGTAAGTATGCTATTTCAAAAACGGGAGAAGCTGGGAAAGGAGCTGATATGGAATCATGAGTCCAGGAGTGAGTCACTTGGTGATGAATTGTCTGCAGCTTTGTGTGGGAAGATGAAAGAACTGAGAATCTGAAAAGAGGAGAGAGCAGTAGCTGGTAGCATGTTCTTGCTCATGGTGAAGGAAAGGAATATGTATGCAGATTATGAAGACAGGTACTTGATGTCACATTTTCATAAAGCTGCAAAACACACTAACCCATTCATCATCACCCTGTGCTTATTACAGCATTCCTGTTTTTATTACTGCTCAAGTGGAAAACTGAGGAGAAATGCGATGCTTTCCATAAATAACATGCAAGTTTCGTGATGAAGTCTGAACTAGAGGTTGACTGGCCTTGACACTAGCTTTTACTAATTCATTCTATTAGTTTGAAAGAATGTAAATGACAGTAATAGCTTGTGCTTGCAAAAAGGAAAGATTTTAGTCTCATTGCATATTATATCATACTACAATAGAACTAATCTAAAGTATTTCTAATGAGGTTGTATATTATTTCCTCCTAGAGTGGCTTTTAGAAGATGACTATAGAGGATCTCCCAGAACCTTCCTCAGAAGGAGATTCCCTCATTGAAAGAGAAAGGTTCTTAAACTCTGAAACAACTGTTACTTTTTCGGTGGCTGCAGCACCAATGCCTTCAGACTGTGGTATGTACTTTGAACAGTAAATTTATGATCAATAGAGAACAGATTTGAGTAATAAATTTTAAGAAAAGCTATCAACTCTGAAATGATTCTTTATTTTCAGAAAAAGTTTACTGCTTATTAAATAAATTCTCTGTTATTTTTGAAGGAAATGAAAAATAAAGACCCATGCTTTTTCTATTTTTTTTTTAACTGCATCAAATATAAATTGCAATATTCGTTTTCTTCTTACTGTTTCTTCTGCATATGTGCGTGGTTAGGTACTTTTAAGTTTTTTATATCTCAATGTATTGTGTTAAGATGTAAGATTTCAGTCATTTAATATAAGTAAGCATCCACATCACATTTAAAACCTCCAGAGGTATACTTTTTCTTGTACTTTCAGTATGTAAAAAATAGTGTATGGGGGATATTTCTGTTGGAAGTGTAGATGTTTGTGGTGGTAAGGACTGTGCAATCAGTGTTAGAATATTCTAGTAAGTGTCATAGAATCATAGAATAGTTAGGGTTGGAAAGGACCTTAAGATCATCTAGTTCCAACCCCCCTGCTCTGGGCAGGGACATCTCCCACTGAACCATGCCACCCAAGGCTGTGTGTCAAGTGATCAGCTTTTGAAATAGTGTTGAATTGGCTTCTCAAATTACAGTATTTTAAGCAGGATATATAACATTTAAATGTCACTGGGATAAGGATCTTCATAGGGAGCCACAATTATAATGTCTTTGAGTATTGCAGATGTTAATGGCATCTGTATAACTTAAACATTACTGCTTCCACCTCTTTTCTTTCTTTTTCCCCATGCATTGATTACAGCAATCAACTATATTCAGGAAATATAAATATATGTAATATTCTGTCTTTGACAGGCTTAGCATTCTTGAGACCAACTTGATGAGTTGGCACAAGTTGGATATTCAACAGTTCAATACAGTATATTTTAGTACACAGCATGTATCTTTGCATGTAACTTCTCCATCCTGTTCTGCTCTGCGTACTGCCAAAATTTGTGTTCTGCTTTTGTATCTTCTAGAAAAAATTTTCGTTTGCTCTTTAAACGTTTTTGTGCTGCCATGCCTTCTAATAACGCTGCAATATCACTGTTATCTGTCCTACTTGGTCAGTGCCTACTCACTGAATAAAAAAACATTGCTTTTATAGGAGGTTACCATCACCTGTGTAACAATAATATTAGAGAATTTGGGTAAAGAAGGTTGAACCATCACAGGAAAAGATTCTTGGTCGTTACATTAAGTGCATTTATTTTTCCTTAATACAGTTGTGATCGATGCATGAGAAAGGTGGAAAAAGTACTGTTTTAAGTTATCTAGATGCCATTGTCTACTTTTACGGAGTTTTTTGTTTTAACAGATTTTCTGTAATATTTCTGTAATGTTTGCAGACACTACAGCTGATCCCTGTTAAGCACTTAGAGTGGTTCTTAATACTTAAGGTAAAACACTCAGGTGTTTTACCTTAGCATGCTGATAGTCTGCTAGAGTTGATTTCTGATATATAAATTGTCTCAGGTTTGTAGTTAGAAGCCTTCGTGGTAGGATAAGAATAATGCATATTGTGGAAGATCGTTAATCAGTTTGGTTAGTTCATAGAATCATAGAATAGTTTGAGTTAAGAAGGGACCTTCAAAGGTCATCTAATCCAATCCCCCTGCAATGAGCAGGGGTATCTTCAAGTAGATCAGGTTGCTCAGTTGTCTGTTTACTTCATAGCTTTCAGCAATACATCAGCTGTGGTTTATATGAAACTCAAATATAAATCAGTGCATCTGTGTCAGTGCACGGAACTTTAGGTAAAAAGCGCATTTTGCATAATGCTGAGAGAATGAGGGGATTGGGATTTTTGTACTCTTGGTACATATAAGAATTCATGCTAAGTATCAGTGAAGTTGTCCTCATTTTCATTCTTGTTGAATCAAGGCAGTGCAGTTAGAAGAACTCTAGGTAGTCAGGGAGCGAGCTCTATTAGTGCTTTTACCTGTTAATTGAATCGAGAAGTGTGGTATGCTCTTTCTGAGGAGAGGTGATAGTGATTCATTCAGAGGTACTTTATACCATGCCATACATCTAGATACTCTATTTTACTTAACGTGCATGTCTGTTGCAAGAACCTTCTGTCTGTGATTGATGCAAGCTGGCATTGTACATCCATTTGAAACCTTTAGAAAAGGCAACTCCCCGATAGCTACAGGGGCGTTAAAAGTTCAATATTTTCCATGATTTGGTCATTTGCTGATGACGGTAGGTTCTGCTTCCATTCCCTCTCCTAATAGCTGTTGCTATCCAGATTCTTTCACATAATTTTCCAGAGTTGGGAAGAAAGCCCACAAATTTTAAATACTGTATATGTATATAAGTGCACACACATAGATGTTATTTATTAACATGAAATATCATGCTTTAATAAAAGGTGGTTTTCACACCTATACTTTGGGTTACCTGAAGTGATCTTGGTTCAGTGGCTTACTTTTTAAAGATGTTTGTTACCTGCACCTGCCATCAGATGGGATTGGGGCATTTGTGAACTCTCTGAAAATAAGAGAGGCCGTAGAATGCCTGCCTGATTTGTGCATGTGTTGATACTTCGGTATGTTTTATATAAATTATGGTGGAAGAAGGAGGAAAACACATGTTTTGTAGCAAATGGAGAAATCTTGTATGCGTTTAATCACTGAAAGGTCGAGCTTTGTGTGTTCCTGGGAGCAACTTAGGATCAGCAGTCTTTGGCTAGCTTGAAGCACGAGAAAGCCCTTGTTAGTATAATCACCACACATCTCTCTTGGTCCTTGCCTAAACTTAAAATCAGTCTCGCAGTACCATTGTATTGGTTGCTCATTCAAAGCTTTTTCAGGAGTGTAAGCAAGACCTCAGTATTAAAGAAAAAATAGACCAGATGTTAAAGAAAATGTTCTAAATTAATTTAACACTGATTTTTCCAGTGCAATCAATAGCGATGTTACTGTCTGCTGGTCTTTTGCCTCTGAGTTTGAGAAACGAGCTGTATGTTAAAACTTACCATTGTACCTAATGATTCCTTTTTTTTTTAACAGAGTTTTCCTTCTTCGATCCCAATGATGCAGCATGTCAAGAAATACTTTTCAACCCGAAAACGTCAGTTTCTGAATTGTTTGCTATCTTACGGCAGTGGGTTCCACAGGTCCAGCAGAATATTGATATTATTGGGAATGAGGTGAGGTATCAATTAAGGTACTTGAATACTTTCAGTGTTAAGTAACAATGGTGACTGCAAATAAAAACAGTTCATTCAGAAACAGAACTAATCCTAAGTGCAGATACAGTTTCTGCCTTTTAACAAGTATATTCTGATCAATGTCTTGTATTACACATGCTGTCGGCTTTCATTTGGAAAGGGGAAGATGATGGATAAAAATTGAGTAGATTTGGATAGATGGCAGGAACAGTACTTCTTCTCAAAGCAGTTGTGCAGAGACCTGTGGTGTTTCAGTTACTTAGCAGTAATCTTAAACTCCAATGTATGAAGTTACAGTGAAGTCTGACCATAAGGGTAATGATTCCAAGGCACAAAATTAATTAGGGACTGAAGTATATTTGCAACCTGCAATAGTCTGCTTTCATAAATCACCTTGTTTGTAGTAATCCATCCTTTCTTACTTTTCTTTTGGATTGCAGACTTTTCTGGATGGGTGGGGAGTATAGTAAAGATTCTTCCTACCATAGTAAAACTCTGGGTTTCTTTTGAGAGGAAGGATTGTTGAGAGATCAGAGAACAAAGGGAGAATGACTTCATAAACAATGTAATTTTCCTATTATTCATTTAGGCATTTAACCTTTCAGCATATGAAATTTATGTTGGAAGTAATGATATATAGAAGCTTTAAAATCTAAACAATGAAGGTTAATGATACTCATATAAAGGTAGTTATTGCATTTATTCATGTTGCTCAGTCCTTGCAGCTATAATCTATTCTGGAAGGCTTCTTTGTTATTAATCATTAAAATGAATCCAGGAGTCAATATATCTGAAATAATGTACTAAATAATACAGATGTTGGAGATATGCCAAAGCTGAAATGTGCTTGTTTTCCATTTGTCTGTCAGATCATTAAAAGGGGTTGCAATGTGAACGATAGAGATGGACTGACTGATATGACTCTCTTGCATTACACTTGCAAATCAGGGGCTCATGGCATTGGTAAGTAAAGAAATGCCATTACAGATGTACAACCCTAATCCATTCACAAAGGCTAATCCCACAATTACCGAATTTTTGCTTGCAGTAGATTTTTGGTTTAGTGCCTGGTTTTGGTTCTTCTAGTGGCCTTCAGAAAGGACGATACGGTTATGGCTGTGGCATAGCTTTAGTTAGTGGTAATAGGAATTGTAAACAATGGTACCAACTTAAACATGTATTTAACATAACTAAGGCTGTTTCAGAGTGAGATGCAATCATCGGTGTAACTGGCATATGTAGCTGACTGGCTGTTCTGTGAGTTTGACCTAAGCTTATGAGGTCTGGCATAGGTTAGCTTTCTTGGTGTTGGCAGATCTTTTAACGTAGACTTCAGCATTGTGGCCTGCAATTTACATTAGAGAGAAACGGGTGGTATTACTACATAATGTAGTAGAGATTTGAGCCCGTCATGAGAAAAGGCAAAGATTTTTGCATCGTAATCCTTTAAAAAGAAAGGCATAGCAATTATTCTGGCACACATCTTAATGTTCGTTATGTGTTGCACATTAGCATGTGCATGGTTTTTGAGGTCAGATATATCTCTAATCCGTATTTTACAAAATTAACCTTGCAGGTGATGTTGAAACTGCTGTAAAATTTGCGACACAGCTCATTGATTTGGGTGCTGATAGCAGTTTACGCAGCCGCTGGACAAACATGAATGCCTTGCACTATGCTGCCTACTTTGATGTTCCTGAACTTATTAGTGTTATTTTGAAAAATGCAAAGCCAAAAGGTAGGCCTTGTTACTTTAGTTTCATGTAGTTGTCCATGTTTTGTTCTCTGTTGACCCTAAGCTGGTGTGTAGTGGTCTTTAAGTATGGAGTTTGCTTATCCTTTATATATAAATGATTTCTAATATCTTATTCTTTTAGTCGGTCTCATAGGCTTATTTTTTTTCTTATGTTTTTTGGTAGTTTATTGCACTTATTCCATTGCTGCTTTTTTATACTTGAACTTTGTACAAGATGATAAGAAATCATAATAGAAATTAAATAGGTTAATTTTAAGTTGTTAAGGACTGAGAGAACGTATGCAGAAAACTGAAGATGTAACTATTCTGGTGAATTCTTAGGGCTTCAAAGATTCCTTAAAGCATTGAGAAATATATTTGAAATGCTGGGAGAAGAGTAAAGGAGAAGTGGGGGTTTGGCAATAGCATGTGGCAAGCTAGTGACTAAAGCAACATTGATGTGCTCATTTTTCCCAATTGTCTATCTAGAAGATTGTGTGTAAGGAGAATTTTGGCATAAATACATAATACCTTTTGGAATGGTGATAGGAAGGATTGGTAGTTGGAGCCCTCTCTATATTAATGCAAATGGAAATACAGCAATGGTTCTCATTTGGTCAGGATATCAAAACCAGTACGTAATTTTAATACTGAAACTGTACAAGTGTTAATTTATTTTACTGGATGCCCTTCTGATTGTGCCATTTCACACAGTGATTAATGCCCTTTTTTAACTAGTTGTAACTAAAACCTGAAAATTTTGAAAAGCTAACAGGCTTTTGGAGCACACAGGGCTTGCTTACCACATCCTGACTCACCATGGAGGTAATTAATAATAACTAATTATAATAACTAGCGCTGATTATTGGTATGATATACCTGAAGAGGTTAACAAGCGTAGGTTTGTAACATAAAGCAAAATAAGACCGCTCAGTGATTGAGTCCACATTGCATTTCAGTAGTTTGGTCTGCATAATTTGCATCAGATTAGGTCTTCTTTTAGACCTCATTTGCATTTGGTGTTCCCATCTCCTCCTGTGTAGTGCCTGCAGAAGGGGTGGGAATTTGCTCAGATTTCCAAGGAAACCACTCTAGAAGCCTTGGCAGTTGGCAGGTCTTGGATAAGCAAATGTTCTTTTTTCTTAATCTCAGTAAAAGTATAAAATGATTTGCCCTGTGCCATGAAAACAATGCATGGTCTGAATTAACAGAAGGAGTGCTCTTAACTCTGTACTTCATCAGGCAGTTTGCAGAGAAGAGAGGACATATGTAGAAGGCAAACATGCCTTGGATGGATCCATACTGAACTCAAGAAAAAATGGTTGTTAATATATTCAGAACTTGTTAAGACAGTGTTTACTGGCCCTGAGACCCCCCCATGTGAAACATCCAGTACTACAGATGTTTCCTTTTGATTTACTGCTCAACTGCTTCCTTTATGATGCTTCGTGGCTAAGTTCTTTGTACAGATTTATTCCTAAATTTTTAAAACAGAGAGCTAGCTTGTTCTTACATTTTTAGAGGGTTTAAATATAAAAATTGCTAAAGGCTTAAAAATTCACAGTGTGTGGTGCCATTAGACAATGACTGCAACCTGCATGGGCTGCTAACAACAGGTCACTGCTGTGTATTAATTTCCCTGAGGTAGTTTGGAGGTAGTTACTGGCTAGAATTTGATACACATGTTTCTTCTTGTCACCTGTATTATACCAACTGAAACCGAAAACAAAGCTGTAAGAAAACAGTGATAAAAACTCCAAGCAGAAGCTTGCAAACCTGAGGAAGTCACACTACTCTAATTAAAATAATAACCCCCCTACACATCAGTTACTCTTTAAACCAGCAGCTGTTGCTGACTCAGTAGCTGATCAGTTTTTTAAGATTGGTTCTCATGTGTGCAGAAAATACCTATTGATAGCCTTATTAAACATGGAAGTTTTAATGGTTATGTACAACTACTCAGTTCTAAACTGGTGATGGCCTTTTGACGTTTGGTATATAAAAGGTATCTTTATAAAATTCAAAGTCAATCTGTATTAGTATGTATAAAGTTGACATATATTATAGACATATATATTTATGTATCTTCTATATATGTTGATGTTTTATTTGCCCCCAAAATACTAATTTAGTATAAACAAAATATATCCAAAGTGTATCAACATCCTCATGTGTTTATCACATTGTGAGAAGGGCTCGTGGTTTCTGGGCCAGAGATTGGTACTGGGAGATACGGGGAGCATATAGAGCCCTGAGATGGAAGGTTTGATGTTCCTCAGTAGTTCAGGTTGGAACATTATTGCCAATATTTGTTGGCTTTTGGTTTATGTATTAAATCAGCTGGTATTTTTAATTCAGGGTCATATACATAATTGATTTAAACTGACATTTCTCTTGCATAGTTTAGAAGAGGAGTCAAAGACCAAATAGACACTAAAACTCTAATCTTCTAGAACAGTAGTAACTTCATAGCAGATTGAAAGATACAATGGAAATAAGTGATGGAAATCCATATTGTGCTGCATCTTTTGTAGTTAAATACAGTGCTCCATTTTTGCAAACTATCAGTGAAATACCCCTTGGAGTGCAAGTTTGTGAAAACAAGCTATGAAAATCGATAGCTCTTACTTCTGTCTTGCCCATTAGTAATTGAATTCATGTAAAGCAGAAGTATAATCATTTTCCCTTGTCCCATTTCCTGTTCACAAAGAAAACAGCTGAATATGCATCTCAGGTTAAAATTGACACCTAGCAGCAGTAAAATAAAAATTTCCAAAACATTAATTTATAGACATGAAGTTACAAACTTGTTAATCTTGGCACAGCAGATTGTACGTCCTGAATTGCAACAGTTTTACAGTGAAGTTCTCAGTGTTATAAAAGGAATGAAAGTAAATGCTCATCTTTCAGATTGGTTCATGGTATGAATAAACAGATGCAGATATGGTTGGTATTCTATGTAGAATTACTTCTCATATGCGTTTAGTGCAGCAGAAATAATTGTCTCTGTGTAAATGTTAATATAAACTGTACAAATGAATGTCCATTCAAGGAGTCTGTTGGGGGAAGTGGTCATGTGACAGACTTAACATACCTATAATGTTTCGTTGCAGATGTGGATGCCACCTGTAGTGATTTTGATTTTGGAACAGCTTTGCATATCGCTGCATTTAACCTGTGTACAGGAGCTGTCAAGTGTTTACTGGAACACGGAGCAAATCCTGCCTTTAGGGTAAGGAGTTAGGTTATAGACTCACCAAAAGGTAAAAAAAGCAGCTGGAAAAACGGAACAATCTTGTCTGGGGTTTTGCTTAGCTAAAAATGTTGCATGGAGAGAGAGTGCATGAGAAAAGATGATTGATAACTCAGTGTGGATGATTTCATATGCTTTGTTATACTTGTGTGTTGCAGTTTGTATTGTTGTGTCACAGCCTAGGTCGTAAGCTTTCAAGATGTTCTTCTATTTGTTGCTTGGATAATGAAAACACAATTGCTCTGCTTGCTAACCAAATTAATAGCCCTCAGTTATACTGTAAAGTGCTCCTGTATATGTCTAGCCACAGATCTTGCAGTATATATGTTATTTTTGGAAGGGGGGGGTGTTAGGGTGAGGTTTTGGTTTTTGTTGTGGTGGTGGGTTTTTTTGCAGCATAGGCAGTATTTGCTCTCCATTTTCAGATTAATGTTTAAATGAGAAAATACAGTTGTTTTAAGTATACTCAAAAGTCAGATGTCACTGATGGTCTGAAATCTGGAATGTCACTGTTCATACAGTTCATACAGTTTGTCAGGATACTCAGTCTAGATCTCTTCAAAACCACTGTTTTTCTTCTTTGTCTCATTATTTTGTGTGCATGTACATGTTTCAGATTCTATGGCAGGTACAAGTTTAAAGAGTCTGTTGTTGCAGGGAATACTGCTTTGTAGTTGCACAAGCATTCTGAGCTGTCAAAAGGTGGCTCTGTCCTTGAGAAAAACAATTTGGTGTCCATGTGCTTTCTTGCCTCTGTTCTGCTCTTGTCTTGTGCTGATGCAAAGATCTGTGGGGGACCTGTGAGCTGAATTGTGGGACTGATGTGACTGAAACAATCGCTAATGGGATGGGTAAAAACTCACAGCAAACTCCCTGCTCAACTTTAACCCACCTATATCCAGGGTTTGAGGCACTGTGACTTGAATGGGGCTAACTTTTGCTTAAAGCATGACTGTATGTTTTTAAGGAGTGGCTGGTGTTTAATTAATTCTTCAGTCCTGCAGTGAATGTCTGACCCAGAGGTGGTGGGTAGAGTTTGCTTGTCTGAGGACAGCAGAGTGTAAACGCTGAGTAAGGACTGGTATTTTTCTGCAGTTGAGACAGAGATGTTCTGGGGGCTCAGAGAAGGCTGAACTTTTAGACTTTTTTAAGGAAACAAAGCAGATACAGCCTTGCTCTTTGCCATTCACTCTTTGAGCTTCTGGGAATTTCTGAGTCCAGGAGCTTAGTTGAGTCACATTTTGAAGACAGAGATAATCACATTTCCACAAACTTAGTGAAACTGTCAGATAAGCACAGATCCATACTGATGTGTTCGCTGAAGAATGTGTAGGCAGAACTTGCCATTATGGCAGCCTGACAGCCCAACAGTTTACTTGCTGTCTGGCCTTGAGTTAAGGTGAGCTGTTGCTCCAAGAGCTCTGGCCTCAGGTGAGTACCAAATGGGACATACTGGGAATCACAGTCACTGCTCTCTCTGAATGGAGAATGCTTGGAAAGGACTCTGTCCTTAATTCATCCCTCATGGAATAGTCTGTGTCTAAACAAACCTGAACAGTTTTACTCAGGTATTTATGTGGGATATCAACTTTGTGTATTCTATACATGCAACATACATTAATTCTATCTTACATTTGGAATAAGCCTCACCAAGGAGTAAGCTATGCACTGGGTAAAAATAAATTCTTTTTATTTTTTAGGGAGATGTTAGATTTACATTATTGGCATTGCAGACCAGAATTCTTGCTTACTTTCCCAAATCTGTATACAGGTAGACAGATATGTACAGTGTTTTGGTTTTTCACATGTTCTGAATACTAATAATGTTGTTAGGATTTAATAACTTCTGAAAATGAGGCACTGTAAATGCTAGCTTAGATATCTAAGGAAGTTCTGGGATCCTTATTTGAAAATGTGGATGTTTTTATAGTCGTTTGTATTCTAGGAAAAATAGCTAATCAAGAAGATGAAAAACTTTCATAGACTGCTATGGTTTTGCCTGATCAGGTTTATTTTGTCACAGCATTAAATCTTGTGCTATGTTATGTTTCTGCAGAATGACAAAGGGCAGATTCCAGCAGATGTGGTTCCTGACCCAGTAGATATGCCACTGGAAATGGCAGATGCAGCAGCCTGTGCAAAAGAAATCAAGCAGATACTGCTGGATGCAGTGCCTCTCTCGTGTGACATATCAAAAGCCATGATTCCAAACTATGACCATGTCACAGGCAAGGCCATGCTTCTGTCACTTGGCCTGAAACTGGGAGATCGTGTTGTTATAGCAGGACAGAAGGTACGATGAGCAACCTCATGCTATTCTTATAATTTCTGGGTAGTCAGTGTACTTATCCCTTTGGAGCCTTCTCAAACCTGAGAGTCTAAAAGTGGAAGGCATGTACTGTGGATGGCAGTAAGGCTCTGGTTCCAGAAGGTAGGAAGCTAAACAGTTACATGTTAAAGAAAGCCATTATTATGAGAAGCTGTTTTGACAGGCACACTCTGCATTTTATATCAGGTCTTCTATAGTACCTCAGCATGGCTCAGCTTTTATTAATGTATTTGGTGTCACATTAAAATGATGGTAAAAGTTACAGTGTGAGTTGCCCAGCTTTCAGTTAGGAGTGTGCATTCATGAATTACCCTTGATAGCTTCCAGAAGGCAGTAAAAGACAACTTCGGTTTTGCTTAGCCTCTAGTAACCCAATTTCACTGGTGCAATGCAGCTAAAATCTTGGAAGCAGTACTGTGCTAACAGGGTAGTTACATGGTTTTGTGGGAGAATAAGAATGTGGTCAGTACTGGCCCAGCTCAAATGTGAACAGCTTTCAAGAAGCTACCTGGCTAGGCATATCTTAGAAATACATTGGAAAAATACAACATTGATATTGCAGTTAGCATTCACACCTTTTATTTGCTCTAATAGCAAGGGCTCTGGAATGGTGTAAGAGTGCTAGGTCGAATCCTTTTAAACATGTCAAATATTTCTCTGGTAAATGTTGAAGGCATTTGTGAGTAAAATTTTAGCAGTAGCTTCACATTTAGTAATTTTTCTAGTGTAAGTTCAGATTTGTAATTGTCATGTCTGAAGAGTTGTGAAGTGAACTCTGCTGAGAGGCAAAGCAGCTTTTATTCTGTATTTCATTTGGTATGCTTTAAGTTGGGTCAGCAAAGTGAAGGAATTGCTGGCTATGCAGAGTGCTCCTAGCTGAAGTGTGGACAGGAAGCTGCTTATTCTTTAAGAAGTTCATGGAAGGTTGTTTTGCAGAAAGCCTTTGCTCAGTGAAAGCAGTGAGAATGTGCCTGCAAGTCAGCTGAGGCTTTATGGCAGGAAAGGGAAGAAATTAGTCCTTGTTTATCCTTCCTCCAAGTAAGGCCCATGGAACTGTACTATAACATACCACAGACGGATAAAGCTTCCTGGGTCTGGTTATGCGTTTTTAAAATGAGTATGCTATTACAGTGATTTTTAAGTTGTTGGAAGCTGTTTTCCTGCTGCCAAAGGCCAGCAGGGCTTTCCAGCTTGCTTTCATTTTTGGGGGAGCCAAAGCTGTCCTTCAGCAGGTGGAAGGGATGAATGTGACTGTGCTTTTTTGGTCTTTTCCATGTTTGCTTTCCTCCCTTCCTTCCTTTGTGTGAGAGTGTGAGAGGAGCTGTTCTGCATTACTCCCACAGTGCTTCCCCCCCCCACTTTCTCCATTTGTCTGAATGGAGAGGTTGATCTCAGCCCTGTCTTCCCCACCCTCTGGTGCTCATAACTGTGTGCAGAGTGGAGCAAGAGAGAGAACAGGATGATGAAAATTCTTAAGTTCCTCTTGGATCAGTCTTAACTTCCAGAATACGGAAACTGGGTCAAAGGCACTGGAATGGCAGCATTTTTACAAACAATATTTATGGATTCCTGTTCTCTTCCCTGCTTCTGCAGGCTCCTACTGCATCAGCTTTAATGAATCTGGAAAGCCAAACAGTTGATGCCTGAGGGAAAATGGATTCCTCTCTTGATTCTTACTGTGGCTGTCATTGTAATACTCTTACGGGGTAGGAAGCTGTGTAAGCAGGTGTTCCCTGCTTACAGTGAACATGACCTGGGGTCCCCCAGCTTGACTGGTTTCTCCTGTGCTAGATTACATGTTAGCTGAATGAACGCTCCATCAAATGTGAGTGCAAGCTAACTAGTAGCTGGGAGAAAACCCTTTTCCCATTCCTGCTGTCCACTGTTCCTTGCAAAAGTCCTAGGGCTTGTGCAAAATTGGAGCCTCAGTGTTGCCGTTTCAGTCTCCCATTTAAGATGCCTGTCTCTCCTGTCTGCTCAGTAAGTGCCCTCCAGCTGGTGCCTGGAAAATGGAGGAATCTGTGGCTGCGTGGCCAAGCTTCCTCTGGCTGAATTTGATCTTCTGGTTGGTAGCTAAAAAGTCTGGGTCCACATTAGTGTGGTGTACCTGCCTATAACTCAAGTTTAAAGGAAATCTTCAGCATAAAAGAGGAACATGCTCTGGATCACATTTGTTTCTTTATAGAACGTTAAGAAAGAGTAGCTGGAAGGTTTTGCGGTAAAGAAAAGGTTTGTTTACCCTCTGAGTGCTGGGTTAGACAGTGAAGTCTGGTAGAAGAGTGAAGTAGGAAATAAACTAATAGTATTAAGGTCACATGTGATAATGAAAACTGAGCAACTGAAAGATCAAAGGTTTTTAGTACTAAAGCTAATTTAAAAATGAGGCAAAAATGAATTTAAATCAGTGTTAAATGTATCTTGGTTGGTTATTCCTTCTGTTGTGATTGAAGTGTGTGAGCTTATAGTGTATGTTTGGGGAGGCTGAGGTCCACCAACAAGGCTGGTCTGTCTTGATATTCTTGGCATACTTACCTGTTCAGAGTAGGTACTACAGTATATACTGAAACAACAACGTGTTTAAAACATTTGCTGGCTTCTGAATGTTGTTTAAGGAGGGAATAGGGATTTTGGAATCTTTTCCAAAGAAAAAAATTGCTCTGAAGTTTACCCTTGAACCTTTGCAACATATATATATATATATATATATAGTTACATGTACTTATTTGTATATGTACACATACATTTATAGATCTTTTAATTTAGTATTACCATGGAATCCCCAGTTCAGCAAGGTATCTAGCCATGCTTCTGGAATTATTGTGGAAGACGCTGGAAGTAGAACTTCTCATTAGGCATATACTCCTGTACATTGCTGACTTGGAGTTGTGGTTCTTCCTGTCTTGTGCTTGTCCGTTGTGAGATCTGCCGATAAGCACTGCTTTTGTTGAATGCAAGATATACACGTGAGAATTAAGATGTTTTGGAGGATGCATTGGCTGGCATGGAAACATAGGCATGGCAGTAATCAAGGTAGATAATGACGTTTGTATTTCATTATTCTGCTCAAAAGCTTGGAGATGACTTGCTTTCTTCATAGTCTGTACTATATTCTCATTAATACTCATGTAGCAAAGTCATTTTGTGTTGGTGCTTTTTGTTTTAGGTTGGTACATTAAGATTTTGTGGCACAACGGAATTTGCCAGTGGCCAGTGGGCTGGCATAGAGCTGGATGAACCAGAAGGAAAGAACAATGGAAGTGTTGGAAAAGTCCAGTACTTCAAGTGTGCACCGAAACATGGTACAGCCTTTAATTCTTCCTTAATTTTGAAAACAGTTTTGGAAGAGATGAACTTTCTGGGAGCATGAAATGAGATTAACGGATTCTGTCATTTTTCTTTGTAGTGCCTTGTTTGTTTGATTTATTCTTCTAACTGTTCTAGTGGGTGTCTGCCACCATCTGCAAAACCACTGAAGCAGTCAAGCACTTGACGTTTCTAGTTAGTTCTGGTTGTTTCCTTGAAGCTGTGACAAAATATTCCCTGGTTTCCACCTATCTTATTGACAGTATTTGTGTTGCAGCAGTAACGGCCATGGGTTTTTTACCTGCTTTGCCTTCCTTTTTAGGAGATGCATGCTTGTAATGTTTTCTGACATTCAGCTTGAGGTAATTGCTGTTTCATGGACACTCATGATATACAAAGCCTTGTGTTTTGTAACAGTGGAGGCTGAATGTTACTGTTGGGACAAAAAGGAGATTCTAATTGATAGTTTTACCGACTTCCTGAATTTCTCTGTTCAAGTTGCTTGATTAAGCCTTTTGGTTTTACTGTCCATTTGAACTGGTCCTTCCTACTCTACAAGCGCTTTGGCAGCATAGCAAGCTGTGACTGTGGCTGATAAAAACCCCTGTATTAATTGATGTTAAGAGTGAGTAGCCAGAGAGATTAGTATTGCCCCTGGTTTTGTTTTGGCACATACAATTTTCTCTCCAGGTATCTTTGCACCTCTTTCTAAGATAAGCAAGGCTTCTGATCACAGAAAAAGCTCTTTAAGAAGTTCCTCCGTGTGGTCTTCACCTTTGGTCAAATCCAGGAAAATAGATGTGACGCACATAACTTCCAAAGTGAATTCTGGTGAGTATTTTCTTCAAAGTTGAGACAGGATAAAGGGATACCAATCCTCAAGGATTAGCACTAATCTTGTAAGCCTCGGTATTAAAATACTTGTTTGGATTTAGTTCATCAGCTGGGATGAAAAGGAGATGTTTATTAACTACGTGTTCTCATTATCAGAAGTTCACTAGCCTGTAAACTGGTACAGGAAGGATGTTGTGTGTAGCTGTTTAGGGATTGTAGTGATCTGATGTCCTATGACAGGTTATAGTCTTTACATACGCTATTAAAAAAATGTTTGCATTTGTTCTGGAGCCGTTAAAGTAATTTCTCTTGCCTGTGGGATCAGTTACATATCTGTACTTTCATAGAATCATAGAATATGTGATTCTGTTGACTAAGATCTTCCCTGGGTAACTCGAAATATTTCACTGAAATCAGTGAAAATCTAGAAACTGTTCTGTATGCACCTTTATGAATAGAAATTTAAGAACTTTATTTTTTGGCAAAACAATCAAGGAACTACTTAGCTGATTGTGTTCTATCTGCTAATTAAGTTATCTGAGTAAAACCAGAGGCGAATTAGGAAAAGGTTGCCCTTGTAATCAGGCCTCAGTCTTCTTATTGGAGTTAAAAGCTCAACCCTTGGCTCTGCTTCACTTGCTTAGTAATTTACTCAAATTATTTGATAATCTGTGTAACTTCTATCCCTGTGAAACAAGAATGAGGCATCTTTTCTGCCTGTTTGGATTCTGAGGTGTTTGGAGTACAGACTTCCTTACTGTGTACTGTGCCCACCATGCATAATTTGGGTCCATGTCTGCCTGGCTACATAATGATGTCATTAAATATATCACATTAGCATTTCTTTTGCCTTTTGGACCCTCTGTAGGTGACTCATACTGAGGCAGCACAGCTTGAGGGGTGGAAAGTATGCATACATTCTCATTGAATTTACTCAAGCCCCCTAAAACGTCACACACCTTACCAGTACTGCCCAGGGGACTGAAACTGTGCAGGGCTGGTGGAAAAGAGGCATCTTGGATGACTTATGTAACACTGCTTTACATAGATTGAGGGGCAAGTAAGCTTTAGTTCTGTGTATTTACAACAAGCACAAGATCTGAGCTATTTATAAATGTACATCTTGTGTAAAAAGCTTCTGGGAATAATCGGTTTGTTAGGAGCATTGCTCAGAGCAGATCTAAGCTGACTTGTTCTGTTAAGTATTCTTCAGTGTTTGATTCAGTTTGCTGTGAACTGTTTGTAATCCATTACACTGTAATAAAAGTACTGTTTCCTTTGTCACAGACTGTGTTCTGCTTTAGTCATAATCCACCTTTTTCTGCACCACAAAGGTGCATTTGTGTTTTGTAAGTTTTAAACATTTGATACTTGGCTTCAGGTAAGAATCAGAGTGAGGTATGTGTCATCTGCCCAGCAGAGTTTGCATCCGCTAACAGTAATCTGGAGGCTGGTGTTCTTGAATTGAAAGGTCCATTAGAATTAACGTGCTTGGCTGATTCATGGGCTGGAGTGGGAGGATAGAGCTGCAGAGGCAGAACTGTGTTTTGCAGTGTTTACGTGGCAGATTACATTTCTTTCCTTTAAACTTCATCTCTGCAATTCACTGGTTGGTATGTAAGGATCCAAGAAGATGGATATGCTTTTTGTAGATGTGGGTGCTAGCTGCAAGGTGTAAATAAAGTACAGTGTAGAGACTTCCAAAGTTGGTTTGTTTCTGTTGGGTTTGAATAACCCGTTGCATTGATGACAATAGGTCTTTTTTGAGTTTTTAGGAAAAGGATTACTGTAATCAAATCGAGCAATGTGTTCTCAGTCCCAAACAGCAGGGTTTGGACCTGATGCCTTAACGTCTAAACCATAACATTTCAGAAATACAGTGCATCTGCAGGCTACTTCAGTCCCTGTAGCTGAATTGAGCTGAGAGATGTAGTTAAATAAAGATGATGTGATTTATTACTTTTGTTCCTTTCATGACAGGGAGGGGGTAAATCATAGATAACTTTTTCCTCATTGAATGAGGGTAGGAAAGGGTCAGAATGCAGAATGGCTGTTCTAGTTCATATCACAACACTGTTGCTCCTTAGGCTTTTAAAAAATCTTACTGCCCTGCTTACTTCATTACTTGTCGACTAAATGAAGATGTGGTCTCAAACCACCCTCTCAAAAGCTTTATGGGTAATCCTTAGTGCAGAAATGATGAAATGAATCCTAGTGAATAGTAGGTGTTAGGTATCATAAAAGTGAATGTTGTGTGTATAATAGATGTAAATGTTTGAAAGATTTAAATGAAACTCCTCCAATAAAAACATTAATATTTTGCAGACAATTTGGTTATTGTTTGGCAAGATAGTTTGGACTGTTTTAATGTGTTGAGGGGTTTAATACCTGTGCTCATCCATCAAAACAATTCTGCAGCCTTTTTTACCCAGTTATCAAGAGTCGAAGGAACTGTACAGTTGTATACGTTTTATCACTGCATTTCATCTGCAAATGTGTCAAATTGGTTTTAAGCATGACTTTCCTGAAACAAAATGTTGTTCTTTGTTGGATGTATATATTTAATTGTACACGTTCTTTCTATAGGCCTAAACACGGCAAAAAAAGAGGGTGCTTTGGAAACCAACTTTATGACTCCTCACAGGGGAAAACCTGTACCTGCAAAAGATGGTAACTAAATATTGTCTTTTAACATCTTGAGGAAAATCTTTGGTTTAGGGCAGAAGAGGTATTACTGCTGCCTTTACCTCCGTACAAGTCCTGTATTGACAATATGGAAAGTGCCTGTCTGTATTCAAGTTCCAAGCAGCCTGTACCCAGTTATTTGGAGCAGGTGAAATTTGTGTGGCTTTCTGGCATTCTGTGTTGTTTTGGGAACAGCTTCTATCCAAATACATGGACAAGAATATAGACAATTAAAGCTGGATGCTCTCTCTTGGTAAGTGATCTTAGAGAGAAGCTCCAGAGTTACCTTCTGAAGTTTCTGAGGGAGGCCTTTTGCTGTGTATCGTCACTGCTTAGATTTTAATGAAGAACTTTGCACGTGTTTTATTCTCTCCTGTATCAGTACATTCAACCTTGTACAGTCAGGTGTTGCCATCTAACAGCACTTGAGTCTTGGCATTGTGTCACAGAAGACTCCTAATAACAGGCTTCAAATATGAAACTTGAAACTAGCTTTTTGAAAAGTGCCTTTTACATACGAATCATGCTGTGCAGTTACCCAGTTTTAGCATTGGATAGTGACTTCTGCTGCGTCAGGATGATGTTTGCTGAACTTTAAACATAAAGGGACCTCACTTTTAACAGACTGTAAAAATGGGGTCTCCTTTGAGGTTATTTATTGCAGTATTTCTTTGAAATAATTTGAAGTGTGAATTTGAGTGTACCTTCTTTGAAGACAAGCATCTTTTTATATCCTCTGTCAGTGTACAGTTGCAAGGAAGGGACTTGGGAAGGAGGCCTAATGTAAGTATTTATGTGCTGCCCTGTATGATACTTCTTCAGAAGCAGGCTAGTATTTGTGTAGACAGAGATTGCCAGCACTTCTTGTATGATCATGGAGGGCACTTAGTGGCACCACGATAACTGGGAGGTATAAGACATGACATAGGAGAAGTTAAATTATATTGAACATGCTAACCCTGTGCTGAGATCAAGACACCTGGCAAAAACTAATGAATTAAGTATCCGGGAATTCTGGAAGGTTTGATTAATAATATTATCTTTTCACATTGAGGAACAGACGTGTCTTGCTGTACCCTGCCTTGTTTTGGGCAGAAGGGGCATGAAAGGGAAGATCTGGGAAAGCCTTGAAAAGGAGTCATAGAACCATGGGAGGAAAGCTGATCATTAGTCTTACTGGACAGTTGAGACATCAGGGTTTGGGAATGGAGATAAAAGTGATTTATCTTCCATTCTTACTTTACAGCACAGAATTTAATATTAATACAGCGTGTAATGGAATCTAGTAGGCTTTAATACAGGCAGTAATTCACGTGTGTAGTATCACTTCTCATCAAATCTTCTATAGGCTGGATGCTGGAAGTGTGGTGGGATGAGCTCTCTACTAAGTAAGGCTCCCATAATTTAATTAAAATATACTTGGGATTGTTTAGAAGAACTTTCACAAGTAATATTGCAGGGGCTTTTGGAGACCTCTTCTAACACACATCACCTTAGTCCCAAGGCAGGGGCAGACACACCTATGTCATTCCTGGCATGAGTTTGTGGAAGTGCTGCTTAACAACTTCTAATTTTGGCTCTTTGTATTCTGCCCACTATGAAGAACTGTTAACTTCCTTCTTACAGAAGCTTTCCCGTCTGTTCAATCTGTCCTTTTCTGACTCTGGCCTCTAATAGACTACTTCCATTTATGTCATTTAGGTTTTCCTGGGTACACCAGCTCTTCCTCTTCTACTACCTCCCTGGAAGGCAAAAGGAATTACTCCAAGAAGCGGAACTTGACTGGCAGCAATAAGAAAGCAGTGACCCGAATGTCTTCTGCCTCATCTAAAATCAGTGCTGGTATGGTCTGTAGATACTGAGGTGTATTTTCACAGGCGCAGGTTTACTGCTGTAGTGAGTGCTTGTGTACAATTACCTGTGCTGGTTCAGAAACTGACATGGTTCAAGAGGGACACTTGGGAAGTAGTTTAACCAGAAACTTAACTTTTAGAAACATTAAGCACATCTTCAAGGGCAAAAGTGTGCTCATAGTCGGTTGCTATACCTTTCAGCTGCAGAGAACAGATTGCATTCCACAGCTGTCACACCAAAGCAAAGCGATTCTTTTGTTTAAGTAAAGTCTATGGTGTGTTGCTATGTGTTAAAGACTCACTGTGTTAAAGATGGGTGCTCTGTTTACCCATTGGCTCACTGTTGAAGACTCTCTTAAATTTTAAAGATACAGTGTCACTAATTTGCTTATCTTGTTCTTCTGTTGACCAGGGTTCTATAGTTCTCCAGCTACAAGGAAAAATGGTTTTGGTGAAGGAGAAATTCAGGTTGGAGACAGAGTATTGGTGGTAGGACAGAGAACAGGCACCGTTAGATTTTGTGGGATGACAAAATTTGCACCAGGTATTTGCAAGCTCTTTGTGTATGTTGTAGAATCAGTATGGGATAGCATAAATGTGAATGTATGAACACTGAGAGATCGCCATCGTTCTCCTCCCTCCAAACCCAATATATCCAAATACAATAATCCAAATGTACTGATTTGTTTCAATGTTCTTCTTCTCCTACATTTCACTGAATATTTTTGTCTTTAAACCAGCTTACTGAGGAGCAGTATTTTGATGTTGGAATTGTAGGCATTGTTACGGAGCTTTCTGAAAAACCTCGGTTTAGTCTCCAAAGTGGTACAGTTTATTGAGATCACATCCCTTTACTCTTTACTTCTTGTAGCAGGCCTTTTGACACGGCTCATCTCTGGCAATACTGGAACTCTTACCATGTCATACATGTGTGTTGTTCTGACCTTCTTTGCATCTTGAGGGAGGGAATTATGAACCTTTAAGTCTTGACTAACAAACCTTTAGGCCACAGGACAGATGACAAATTCAAGCATCTCAAAAAGCCGCAAACCTTACCACTGTTTTCTAATCCTTCCTTCTCCCTTTCAGCTCCTCCCACCCTTCCCCATGCTAGAAACCACTCTGTAATGAAGCCAGGTGTTTTCAGGTGCAAAGAGAAGTGTTCTACATTCTAGAAACTAACTTCTGAATTCTGTTTCTTGTAACCATACTCTATAATGTTTATGGCCTTACCTATAACCACCTTAGTGCAAGGGCACCGCAAAACCGGTTGGTAAGTCCTGGTGCTAGTACCTAGTTCAAAATGAGGTCCATTTGACTGGCACGTGAGCAGCAATACTCCATCGCGACACTTGGTGGCATCAGTACTTTACAAAAAATAGAAGGGCAGAATGGGAGGCTGGGGCACAAGCTCTGTACGTGCTTGGTTCCTTCTCGCCTCTTTCCCCCAGATTTGCTGTAGGCAGTCCTAGCTTAAGATATACTGTGATTAACTGATCCTGCGCTTTGGGGTGATGGCTCCAGCCTTCACATTGCTGCTTACAAGGTAAACAGTGAGGACTGGTCGTCCAAATACACTGCAAGTGTAAACAAGTGTAAAATCAGGAAGCTGCTCAGCATCCTCCTCCTGCTTGCTCTGCTTCAAACTGGGGAACAGTTCTTTAGGTTTTGAGACAACATGGTCTGTTGTAAGGAGGGACAGTGGAAAGATGCTAAATCCTTACCATTTGCAAACTCATTTACAGAAAAGGTAACAGGTGCATTTTCAAGTATTTCTATTTTAATGTGTGTCAAAGCTCTGGAAGTTACACAAACTTTTATTTCATTTGCTGCAGTGCAGATCTTTCTTTAATTCTGAATATAGGAGGGGACAGAACTCCTGACCTGCTGATCCCTTCTAATTCATAAGCTGTCATTCCCAAGTTTCTTGAGCTGATAATTAGAATTACCATTTTATCCAGTGCCTTAGTACCAAGTGACTTGAATTAAATTTTGAATCTTTTGGGGCTGGATAGCATAAGGACAACTAATGGAGTATGAAATTTAGCACCTTTATGTAATTAGCTCCCATTTATCACAGGTTATGAATGATCAAGCCTATTAACATCTTGATGCCTGTTCAGTGTGGGGTACGAGATGAATTGCCAGCCAGCTCTGATTCTTACACCCTTCTCTCAATATCACACAGCCAGCCTTGCAATTTGTATTAATTATAACTTGCTTGATGGAGTAGAGAAATTAATATCAAAACTTTAATTTTACTGTTGATGATCTCAGATGAGGCATAAACCATGTGGCCATAAGGCTGAAGAGAAACCTGAACCATCATTGCTCTTCATTCCTGACTCCTCTTTGTTGACTAGCCACTGTTAAATTCAGTAACATTCTGTTTGGTTTCAGTGTATATATACAAAGAGGTTTACCTTTTCTATATTAATTAACATATCAGTAACTTCCTGGAAAGTATATAAAAATGTCATGATAATAATCTTTAAGATTTACTTTGCTGTATGTTTTTGTATAGTTAGTTATTTTATACTATATATATTTAGTATTACGATTTAGATGGTTTCTAAGTAGAAAGTGTTTGTTTTCCCTGATGTGGGTGCATCCCAACTGTAGCAGCTGTCTGTGTGAAGCAAAGCCTGTGGCGTTTTGTTCAAAATACCATGATTTTACTGTTTTGAAATGCAGGATTCTGGTGTGGAATTGAATTGGACAAGCCTCATGGGAAGAATGATGGTTCTGTGGGAGGCATCCAGTACTTCAGTTGCCTTCCCAGACATGGCATATTTGCACCACCATCTCGTGTACAGAGGTAAGTACTGAAGCTGTCTTGATGTTTGTTGCCAAATGCTTTCTTAGTGCATTGCTGGCAGGAAGCAAAGTTTTACCCCAGATACGACAGAAATATTTTTTACTGCTAATGGAATTTCATAACCTCCATTAAAAACCTGATGGGTTTTAAATCAGCTCTTTGGAAGCAAGAGCCTAAATTTGAAATGCAGCTCCCGCCTGTTTCGCTTGCAGCCACTTCAAGTATTTTCATGCCAAGGCCTCCATTTCTGCTACAGTCTCTGTTCATTAAAACTTAAATCATAGAATCATAGAATAGTTAGGGTTGGAAAGGACCTTAAGATCATCTAGTTCCAACCCCCCTGCCCTGGGCAGGAACACCTCTCACTAAACCATGTCACCCAAGGCTATGTCCAGCCTGGCCTTGAACACCACCAGGGGTGGAGCATTCACAACTTCCCTGGGCAACC
>JASSUY010031008.1:0-30120 GCA_032466535.1 Forpus xanthops | reverse complement strand
TTGGCCAGCCTAAACACTCCAAGCCGTAACTATAAACACTGGTGTTATCAGCACTGTTCCCAAGCCGAAAATCCAAACCACAGTGCTCACCAGCTACTGCTTAAAGAAAAATGACTGCTGCTGCTGAACCCATGACACCTGAATACGACTGAAAGGGGGCTCAGGCCCCATGGCATAAGTCATTCTTCATCATTCATTTCTTCTTTTGAGGTCTTAAAAGCTTTCAGACAGAAACCTGATCTAAACCTCTCCTTAACAGACATGCAGGAACTCTGAGGACATTGATTGAATAAGACGCCCAAATACATACCTTGGTATTCACTTTTTACTCCTGTTTGAAAGAGCAAACAATCACATGCCTGTAATGATGTAAATTTGGCTTTCATTATGACTGTATTCCCACCAGCTAATTACATTTCAGACACAAAGCCTGTCAACCTCCCTGCTCCGTGGTGATAAAGGATCCTGCTGAGTAAAATAGCCACCACTGGTGTTATTTCAGGAAATACCTAGCTCCTGTGGGAGAGAGTTCTTGGGTCTGTATTGAAGTGAAGAAACAAAACAGGAAAACTCTAGTAGATTTATAGTAAATGTAAGTGTCTATAATGATCGATAGGATTGGACAACATGGTTTAAAATTCATCGTAGTCTGTGTTTAAGGAGCCTGCCTGGTTTTACCTGTGTGTTCTTCTTATTTATTGAGATACCGACTGAAACTGAGGCCCTGTCCACTGGGAGTTAAGGTAGCAGCTTTTCCTTTGCAGCCAGGGTGGGCTGGAGCTATTCCAGTGGAGTGCTGTACAAACAGCTTAATTTCCTCCCAACTATTTGCTACTACTGTTGTCCTGGAGGCTATCACCCTAACCAGCTTCACCAGCTGTCTGAGGAGGAAAACAGTCCTTCTGCACTTCAGTGCTAGTGCAGCCAACTTAGTTCTGAGCTGTTTTAACAAAGCCATCTGATTTTTATGTTCTTTTTCTCCTCTTTTTCTTTTCAGTTGAGCAAACGAGAGCACTCACAGATACGGATTTGCCAGCTGAAACGTGAAGGTGGCATCTCGCAGCAGCAGGGTGGTGAACAGCCAAATCAAGCAGGGGTGAAGGCAGCATCTTTCACTGCATGGCCCTTTCCATAATCCGCTTCTGGGTGGAACATAAAGGCGCTTCCAGAGGTAGGTTTAGAGGCCCAGCTGACAGGTGCTGACTTGTTTAGCTGCTGTGTGTTGATTGCATTTGATTGTGTGCCCGTAACCTGAGCAGATTCCAGAAAGGAGTTGTATTCTACTTATGGCAAGTTCCTTATGCAATACATCATGCTTTTGGTGTGTAGCTTGGCCTTGGTGCAACACTCCTGGGAAGGAGTGAACTCAAATAAGTGTGAATGAGGTTTCGAGGGGAGCTGGTGCTTTCCTGCCTGACCTGGGCCATGTCAGAGAACATATTGCTGTTTTGTGCTGTGATTTGGAGGAGATGTTCACTCCCCAGAGCATCACAATATAGCTTCTGTCTCACTCTACACCAGGGCTGAGGAGCTACAGACGTGTCTTGCTCTATTGTCTGAAATGGGTGGAATAGCAATGCTATGAGGAAGGGCCGGGAGATGAGAGTGAATGGGAGGGAGGGGTGATGAATTCTTACTTAATTGCCCCCAGTAAATAAACACCAGATGCTTAGGAGGACACCCTTTCTACTGAAGAAGGCACTGATGTCCAATAACTTCAGCTTCATAAAGGCTCTGTTGTTAGGTGGAGAGTGCAAACACACAGGGGAATGACACTTATCTGGGTCTCTCACTTAGTAAAATCAGTATCAAGTAGTGTTTCAGAACCTGTATGAATCTGGTTCATAATATGTGGCAATGTGTCCAGATGTTTGACTCAGTTGAGGTGAATGGTACTTGGCCAGCAGTCTGGAATTACTACTGTGTGAATTACTACTTCATGCCTTTGGTGTGTCGCTCATGAACTGTGTGATGCTCATCCTTGTTCTGAGCCCTCAAAGCCTGTGCACAATGTGTGTTCCTGCAAAGAACTCAGTCACATGAAAGTGGCACATTGGCTTTCTGCAGAGTTTTCTTTTCCATGGGGAAGGGTCACCCTGAAAGGTCTCCATTGCAATGACATGAACATACTCACGGGCATGTGTCAGTCTCTGAACCCTTATGCTTGTAAGTATCTGCTGGAAGCTGTGTGATTTCTAGCACACAATGATTCAGACCCTCTGCTTTGCTGATTAACATGCCACTACCTTCCTCAGTGGAATAACATGCGATTATGCTAGCAAAAATCTGTGCCAGACAACTGAAGAAGCATGAGCGTAAAATAAAGTTTTACTCTAATGTTATTAAATAGCTCTGTCCTTGGAAATGAGCACAAATCCTCCTTTTATACAAGAAATGAGTCTGAATGGTTAGGTAAATGTACAAATATCCTGTTGGTTGAACACTTTTCATGCTATAGTTGTTCTTCTGAACATACTTGGAGTTGTAAGAGGAAGTGGTGAGGACAGTGGCTTAAAAAAGCCCTAATACTGAAAAGTAATTTTTTTCCATATGTTTTCATGAGTATTTTTTATTATGCATTGCACAGATCCTAAATACATAAGATACATAATTACCTGCTGGCCTGGCCCATTGAGTAAGTAATACTTGGGTTTTCTTAAGTATGAATATGTTATATTCCTCCATATACAAATGGAGTGCAATGGCTTCAGTGTGGGGAACATAATACAGGTTTTAAACCCCTGCCTAATTATGCACTTAACCAAGCCATGCGGACAGTTCCTTTAGAGCCATTCTGGCCTGTCAAATAAATAATACGCATTTTAAAAAACCAACTAATTATGGATTTACCTACGGGACTGTCAAAGATCTGAAGATGCAAGTAAGTAATATGCACTTTACAGCTAACCATGCATGGGGAATTTGATTTAATTAAAAATGTGGTAGGTAAAAAGAGTAAACAATGCCTATCATCTCTCAAAAGCCAGGAAATTCAGGTTCAGTTAGCTCCTGTGCATCCTGAAGAGTCAACGTACCAGTGAGAAATATCCAAGAGCAGAATTCACGTGGGTGGAAGTATTTTCTTTGAAGGAGATCTCACTGCTTTCCTGGAGCTCTCTAGATTCAAAGTGTCTCTTCTGGCCATCAGGATGTCAGCCTCAGGGCTTCTCTTGAAGATCCCTGTGTAGGTTAAGGGTTAGAGTGCCCAGCCTCTGCCTTTAGTCACACTTGTGCACAGGCCTCAAGCTTAGGAGAGATTTATGTTAGGTATAAGGCAGAAGTTCTTCGCTGTCAGGGTGCTGAGGCGCTGCACAGGGTGCCCAGAGAAGCTGTGGCTGCCCCATCCCTGCACTGTTGAAGGCCAGGTTGGACACAGGGGCTTGGAGCAAGCTGCTCAGTGGAAGGTGTCCCTGCCCATGGCAGGGGTTGGAGCTGCAGGAGCTTTAAGATCCCTCAAACCATACTGTGACCCTATGAGTCTGTGTTTTTTCCCAGGGTTTTTTGTACTACACTGGCTACAGGCCTGAGTAGGGAAAAGCAAAAGAATGGAAAACTGGGTTAATAAATGTGTTTTATTAATACATATTTGCCAAGGTGCCTAAGGGATATGAAGAGGACTTGCTGTAAGCTGCCATGGTGCTTTTTCTGAGCACTAGAAAAGAAACACTGAGGCTTGAACACTCTATCAGGTGTGTCTTTGAAATACGTTGTATGGAAAAGGAGGCAAAGGTGGCATCGAGGCTTCTCAAGAGTTTTGAATGAGGGAAATATCCTGAGCTTAATCCTGCCACGTACCAGGAACACTGTGTGTATCTTGGCCTGTCCCTAACCCTCCGTATACATGACTGCATGAAGATTCATGCCTGAGGAAGACTGAGATTTGTGCAGACTACCTTATAATTTATCAAACCAAGGAAATCCAGATCTCAGGTGAAAGGATAATTAGGAGTGTTAACTAGGGTAAATGAGCAGTGCAAGTACATACACACACTTTGATGTACTAAAGCAGTGATTTCTTCACTGAAGACTTTAACAGGTAAATCTGCAAGCTTGCAGACAGCACATTTCCTTAGGAAAGAGTCACTTGATGATAAAGCAGTAAACAGCCAGTTAATGGTGACCCCATTATTCCACTTCTCACACATATATACAAAGCTATTCTTTTACTTTTATTGAGCCTTCCCCTTTTTTCCTAAAGTCTGATAAACAGTGCTGGGACAGCTGAAATGCACCGGTCCCCTCTCAGGTTGCTGGGCGATACAAATACATTGTCTGACACTTTTCCCACCCAGTTTTGTACACCAAAGTTGTGTTCTGCATATAAATTCCTGCAAGCTATTGAGATCACAAGTATGAAATCTGAAACTTCTGGTTCTATGATGATAAAGGGACGTGTTCTTTAAAAAACCCCGGTTTTGCTGCAAGCAATGAACATGCTATGTGGAAAGAGACCTAGATTTGAAGTAGAGTTTGAAATGCTGCAGGGATTGCATTACATCCTTCTAACACTCTTTTTCCTTGGTCAGATAGAAGCTTTTTATTGTTGTTTATGTGTTTACTTTGTGAATATTAGATTGGGAAACTTCTATTAACCCTCTTGGCTCCTTTTCTTCCTCTTCTTTCTCTGTCACCCACCTCCTCTGCATCTACTGAACACCGTGGCTCTGTTTCAGAGTTGCAGGACTGTGTTGTTTAACCACAAAAACATCTCCAGCGTTTTCTCTTTCCTTAAAAATGCCCTATTCTTTTTAAAACACAAAGTGGATTTGTGCTATTTGAGTATTTACTGGAAACAGATACAGAAATTAATAGGAAATTAAGTTTCATGCTAGGAGGGATTGGAGCGCAGTCAGATTAAGAACCTGCTTTGTATTTGAACTGTATTATGGTCTCACCATTCTGCTCTGTTTCTCCCCAAAAAGCCCCAACCCAATCGCAGTGATAACTGCACAAAAGCCCCAAACCCACAATTGGTCTTTATTGCCTAGAAAGAGCTGGGTTTACTCCTTTGGAAAGCAGAGGAGTGAAATGAGGTAGCGGCAAGTGGTGAGGGTTTCAGGGCCAAATACTGCAAATGAAGCTCACCTGGAGCTTTGGAGGACTGAAACATCAAGACTGCGGTGAACAATTTCTCTCCTTGACTGTTGGGTCACCATTGGGAAAATAATATGATAATCTTTACATTAACTTCAGTAGTTTCCTTTGTGCCAATTGCTCCTATTGTTGCGAAGCTCAGCTAAGGTGGCATGATGGGAGGTGTATTAGTGGACTGCTTAAGAGAAGACTTGCTTGAGTTCTCAAGCAAGGTGAATAGGACTCGGAGAAACTGACAAAAAATGTTTTATCTGAGCTGTTCTCTTAATTAAATTAGTCCCATTCCGATAGCCAGCTGAATGGTGATGTCAAGGAGGAGACAGCCACCTTACGAAACCTTTCCTGTCAAACTCCCTGTATTTTTAGATTCTTGGATCCTTTCAGTGCCATCTGTAGCTCACACATCACATTCTTCACCATGCCATTACCTTACAGAAGTAGATGAAAACTAAGGAATTATTTTATCTGGGTCAGAAAGGGAGTATGCTGAGAAAACTCCTTTGTGAAGGGAGAAATCAAGCCACCACACAACATTCGGGAGCACCAGGGGCTTTAATTTAGATATTCGTTCAGTATTACCCATTGTAGCAACACATCAGGATCATGTATGAGTCAATGCTGATGTTATTGCTGGCTGAAACAAACTCTTGTCTCAGCTTTAGGGAATTTGAGAAGCACTTTTAGCTCCTTACTTCTCTGGTATGTGGTGGCCAAAACCTGCTCCTGCTGTCTGTTGGAGAGCTGCTCAGGAGTTGGTACCTTTTGCTGTGCAATTAAGCCCTGCAGGATCTTAGGGTGTGTTCGAAGGTTTCCTTGTGTCCGAGCAAGGAAATTGTGTGGTTTTGTCTCCTTTAGCATTCTCCCAAACTACACCAAGAATTCAGGGGGAATTAGAATAACAATTCCTGTGGAATTGTCTCGAGGCAGAGGGGAGAGCTGTGCTTGCCCAGGGCCTGACAGCTCTCGACATGCTGCAGCAAACGCGATGCGGAGTGTGGGCTGCGTACCATAGAGTGTGAGTGCCCTCTGCTGCAACGGGCCACGCTGCACACGCTGCAGAACCTCGGATTGCTTTTCCTCTTGTTAACCTTCCAACAAAGGTGCTTTATCCTGCTGATGCGCAGGGAATGTGCTGGTGGCACCGCATCTGCTTGAGGAAAGTGCTATATTCTACGCTCGGCTGAAGTTACTGGTGCCAGCAGTCAGTGGAGTTTACTCAACTGGCACCTATTGTAAGTATAGTAATATTGTTGTGAACGTTTCCAGCAGTGAGGAATTTCCAAAGCTGTAGTAACAAGAGTTGTGAATAATTCCATATAGATACATGAATAAAGTGAAATGCTTTGAAGTACTTTAAAGTAAGTTTTAATATATTCCCCTAGTGCTCAGGTCATTTACGGTCAGAGCTCCCAACTCATTTATATATAACAGCTTAAAGGGAAAAACAGTAAATCTGAAGTTTCCCAGGTGGGGCTCCTACAAAATTCAGCAAATCTATTTTAAACAATGTGTTTTAGCTGCTAAGCATTCATTTTAGTTTGTGCTTCTCCATATAACTTCTACTGACAGCAGCTTTTATGCAATACTAATATTCTCTCACACACATTGCATATCTAAAGCTACTAATTACAAATCACATTTTACACGAGCTTTGAAAAGGAAGCTCCAACACTTTGTAGAACATTCTTTTAAATAGCCTGGTACAATATTAAATAATCATTAGACAAAGATTATTATAAAATCAGGCTGCCAGATTACTGACTTTGTGTTTTCTGCAGCCCTAATCCTTCATTTCTTCCTCAAGCAAAACTCCCACTGATTTGCAAAACACGAGTTTTAAGTCTAAGTGAAACATCTGTATGAGCTACACTGTGGCTGGATATGGTATTTTGGTACTATCTGGAAATCAAGTGCAGGTCGTATACTGTGAACCTGCAAGTGGGAAAAGGCCTGTCTCCTTGCCAAGTGGTCTGAGGGCATCAATAGGATCTAAAGTGGCTTCACAGGTATTCCTGTGAATGTCAGTTGGAAGCAACTTTAAAGTGAATTCCAGCTTTCTGATAAGCAGCGTGTTGAGATCCGCCATAAAAGACAGTTCTCCAGTTGGAGACCAGTGGAAAAATGCAGCCTGTGGTAGGCTGTGACGAATGGAAGCAACTTACATGATATCTCACAGTGACCTCTTTTGAAAAAGGCCCTATAAGTAAGATTGTGAGAGGTGTTTAAGCAGGGCCTGTTGTGACAGCATAAGGGATGATGGTTTTAAACTAAAAGAGGGTGAGATTCAGGCTGGATTTGAGGAAGAAAATCTTTACAATGAGTGTGGTAAAACACTGGCATAGGTTATCCAGAGAGGTGGTGGATGTGGCATCTCTGGATACATTCAAGGCCAGGCTGGATGTGGTTCTGGGCAACCTGATCTAGTCGAACATGTCCCTGCTCATTGCAGGAGATGAGCTTTGTAGGTCCCTTCCAACTCAAACTCTTTTATGAATTCTATGTTTCACAAAAAATGCCTCCACTCTTTTTTTGTCCCCAGTTCAGCACTATTCCGGATAGAGCCTTGAGCAATTTAAAGCATCACCATGAAATGAATGCAGTGAAAAATCAATACCGGTACAATTTAGCGCCACACAAGTTAGCTCAAAGTGACTGTGCTGTAGAACCGAGTGGAAGGAGCATCCCACAAGTAGTGCAGGTGGTGCAATACATCTGTGCCTCCTGACACCTCGGTTCAAACACGCGTTAGTTTTGTTGGCTCAGATCAGTATTTTTTCCTGCTCCCTACAATGATGTAAAGCAGAACTAATTTAGTAGTCCCTACCCAAGAAATGTGTATTGCAAAGCTCTGCAAATCAGGGCTGAAATGCCTTGACAAAGCCGTGTGTGGTAAATTCACGCACAGATATATCTTCCCTGTATCTTCTGCTGCTCCACGCTATTGTTCTTTTGCTTCCACAAGGATTGAAACTCACCTCAAATCTTGAAGATAAATCAAATTCATAACCTTAAGTGGATATGCAATTCCATAGAGAACAAGCCTGACAAAGACTGTGAGGCTAATACAATTGTAAGGCAGCCGACTAGCCTAGGGGTTTCCTTTAATGTTCCTTCTACTGCAATCAGACGTTGGCACACATTCAGACCTGGTGCAGCAGGAGCTCTTGAGAGCTACATGAGATCCTGGGCTAATGAGACTGCTTTTAGCACTGCTCGCTAAGTTCATGGGGAATGTCAACGCTTCCTGCCCTAGGAGGTCGCAAAGAAAGATGCAAATCTGTGGCCAAGTTGAAGGTTGGGCTGAAACTTGAATGAATGACATTGAAGATCTGTGCTGAGAAGTGGCTGGAAGCAGGAAATGCTGTTATCTTGGGTGTCAGCATTTCTATGTGCTGCTGGATAAGTACAAGCATGGAAGAGAAGTAATAACTTGTCCTAAAACTACCGTGCTTTTTACTTGCAGTAGCTTACCTGGTAACTGCAATGTCTTCATAATGCAAGTGAATTCCATCTGTTTGGATAATAGATCCTTAGACTGGATTTCTTCATCCCATGTCTTACACAGGCAGAATTTTAAGAGACTTTTTATTTTTAAACTGCAATAGTTTCTGGAGTGTTGGGATTTAGCCCTTCTTCTGAAACAGAACTCTGGATCTAGGCACTATTTAATAAGCTTGGCCTTCTTATAAACACCATTTGTCTTTTCAGTTTAAAAGCATCTCCACAGGGAGTCATGGGTGATCAGAGTTCCCAAGAGTTATACCTTAATACCATGCCATGAATCATCCAGTGAGCTGGCTGCTGTTTAAGCACCTTCCCCTTCAGCTCTGCCATCCCTCCTAGCACCTCATTTTCAGCTGTGTAAAGCTGGGGAGTTGCTCTCAGGAGAGCTGCTGAGAATATGACTCTATGAAACATCATAGGTAGTTTTGAAGAGTGCATCTTGTTCAATACCACATAGTACTATAAACATTTTTGTATAGGATCCATCATATAACCTGTCTGACACTGATTTACAAGCTGTTAATATACTGCTGCTCTGGAACTGGACAGAGTAAAGCAATTAAACTAGCTTAGGCTGAGCCCCAAAACGAGAAGTAGTTGTTGCCTCTACTGTTACCAACTTGGTTGTCTTTTTGGTGCATCACTCACAAAACTAAGGAGGTGGCAGACTACTGTTTGTGTTCTTAATGTCAGAGCTTCCTTTTATGTGTTTCCCTTTAGCAAAAGTGGGTTTTAGGCAGTCAGAACATATGGTCTTGTAACTCTACAAAATTGTAGCTTTATTAACTCCATACAAGTTGTTACAAGAAGGATTGAGAGTTGTGTGCAGATATTGGAATGAAATCTGTCCTCCTGCAGGAGCATCTACACCGTTCTGCAGAAGTTAGCGTGGCACAGGGCAAGTGTTCGCTGCAGTGCTCTCAAAATGTGAAGCCAGAAATAAAGTACAAATTCTAGTCCGTATGCTCTGTACCTTTCCTGCCTTCCACACAAACCCATGAACTGCAGCTTAAGTCCATCTACATTACCCCTTCCTGCATTTCTTCCTGACACGTTGCCTTGCAAAGACCAAATTGAGAGAACTCATTTCACATGCCCTGTTTCTCTCCATCATTAGTTCCAGGTTATGTCCATGTGGGATGGCCCAGCCCAATCTCTATGCATGCTACCTTTTCCTATGTAGAAAGCATGTGTAGCCCTCTGTCTTCCTGACTCTCTTCTAGACTAAGGAGATTTTGACCTGTCCTTCTCCATCTTGAGGCTCCTTCTGAAACTGTCACTCTGGGTTGCTCAGCTGCCTTTGTCCTATCATGTGGATAGCATGGATATTTTAGCCACCATAGAGAGGATACTGCTGCTGTAGAATTAGAAGCAGTTTTGGTGACTGTCTGTGAAACCCAAGAAGCCATAAGTGTCCAGGAGCCATATAGAATACTTTCAGTTGCTTTATGCCCCCCTGTCTCTATGCCAACAATGCGCATTTGTGAGGATAATTGTATATCAATTTCAGATGCAGGTTTCTTTATTGAGAGGAAATATCAGGAATTAAACCTTTACAAGTATCCAGAAACAATTATAAAATGAGTAGATTATGGTGGTAATACTGTGAATGGAAATGCACTGAAATGTCAAAGTACTTGCCATAAAATGTAGCAATAACATGATACTAAACACAATATAGAGAGATTTAAAGTATTAATACCTTTATGATTTTCTCTATTAATACTGATAAAGTTCAAACAATCATCACCAAGCTGATCAGGGGAATAATAATATCATTACCATCGTCTGCAGGAGGGAGCTATAATGGTGCTGTCATTCTGTCCTGCTGGAAGATCACTTACGAACCAAGTTGGATCCTGACATAAATCCCTGGAGGTAAATGACAGGACATTACAAGGCTCAGAGGATAATTGTAAACTCGCATGCTAATGACTCAGACTTGTAAAGATACCAATCCTAGCAAAAATGGGAACAACTAGTAAATTAATTTTTCAGCTTGGTTGGCACTGTCTGCTCGGGAGAAAAGTTCATTCTATCTGACGGCTTAGCGAGCTTTGCTTGCTCTATTTGTTTCCTTTATGGGGGTCGGTACACAATGCACCACCCCTCATGGCTGGTTTATTTAATGGCCTCCTCAGCAGGCAGTTGCTGGAGTTTTAGCAGGATTGAGATGCCTTTTCCTGCAGAAATGCTTGCTTTGCAGAGAAGGCAGCTGAGCTGCTCAGACCGGGAGACCTCTGACACATGCAGGTTGGTGCGTTACTTGAGTGTCTTCTAAAACCTGTAGCTACTACTCTATCACCTTGGGTGATGGATCAAAATCTACAAGGATGTCTACATAGTGCTTTGGTGTCAGAACCATGGTAAGTAATATCAGCATCTAACATGGAAATTCTGAGCCAAGCCCTGCCTCTGTTTATGCCTATAGTACCTAACTTTAACCTTCAGTATGACCACATATTTTCATGTGGCTGAATTCTGTTGTCACGCTCACCACCATGAGTGTGTCACATCTTCCTGATGCTGAGAGGATGTAACTTTGTCATCTGCTGAGCACTCTGCTTTCCATCAGAATGTATTCCCTGTGCCTCTCTTTTAAACAATGCATCACAGGAGGCACTGAAAGCACAAGCTTCATATTAAGCATGCATGCAAGTGCTCCCCTGGATTGGGAACACAGCACTCACCTTCTTGTGGGAACAGAGCCAGGCAGGTAAAAACAGAAATTAGTTCTTCTGTTTCTTGAGGCCACACAAAGAGCACAACACAGTCTTCTTTGTTATTTATGCAGACTATGGGTGTGCCTATGGGAAATTTTCTTTCTGTGTTTGTCTCCTTTTTATTACTACGTTTAAGTAAGGTGGTCATTAAAAACTGTGGAGAGCAGAGTACAACTGGTCCTGTGTTTTCTCTCTTCGAAATAGATTTTGCATGGATTTTTGGTTTGCATGAGCTACCAACATCTGCTAAATTCAGTCACATCATGACTGATTTTATTAGAAATAATTATAATGGTTCTTTGCATTAATAATAACCAATAGATATTTACATTAAAGAGAATGAAAACTTATAAACCATTATATTACTTAAAGATAGAGATACTGCTAAAGGACTATATTCTGGGTACCAGATTTAGCATCGGGGTACTGCTAGCTGCTAAGGATGGGTTGAGGAGCAGCAGGGCCTCAGGCAGAGCTGTGGGCCACATTTGTCATTAAGTGATGGAGTACATTCCTCCTGCATTGTGGAGGAGCCTGCTGCTCACCATGTACTTCACAGGTATGGTTTGAAAGTTAGTTTTGTTTTATAACAACAACAACAAGAAAGACTTTGCAGAGGAGCAGCCTGTGCATTTAATTATAATACTGAATATTAATTAATAAAACACATCAAAAATAAGTTGCTGGCTGCTGTATAATTAGCTATCTACACCCATCAGATCAAAGTATGTAAATGAACTACATTCTAATAAGCCCCACTGTTTAGCTCAAGAATGATAATGAATCCAATTTGCCTGCCTTAACTTAGCCAAAGCCACTAACTATGTGATTTTCTTTTCTTTGTACATTTTTCTGAGCTGGGACAAACCCGAGATAATCAATAATGGGGAATAGTCTCCTGAGTGATTCCCACTAATGCTAATGGGAGTTAATTGCTTATATTTAGAGGAGACTGTGCAGTTCTGGCACCCCAGTGAATATAAATTACACAGTGATGGAGACTGCACAATGGGCTAAATCATCCCCACCCACAGGAGGAGGAAAGCTATTTGGGGGAAAACTGCTTTATTCCTTCTGCGGCATCTTGTCTGGCTGCTAACGGGAGGGTTTTGCTGCCCAGGTGAGAGTGGTTGCATGGGGCATGTCCCAAGGCTCCTCAGTGGACCTGGGACCTGTGGGATGTGTCCTTGGTGCCCACAGTCCCACGCTGGTGTCCCCTGCACTTTGCCACTTTGTGTGGCTTTAGAGGTGGCAATGCAAGGCTCTAGGATTCCTCCTATGTGTCAGATGGATTTGGCCATCCCACCTTCAGATGCCACCGTACTTCTTTCAGCTCTCTGCTGAATAACCACAGAAAAGGGAGCAGCATCTTGTCTGTGCTCCCACACTTTTCGTGTCCCCATGTTTCACTTGCATTTTGTCCTCCACTTCTTTGCATCTGCTCCAGGGCACAAATGATAACCCTGCCATAGGCTGCTGGTGCCAGAAATCCCCTGAAATCACTGGCACAGGGTGCAGCAGCTGTGGGGTTTCATTTCTCCTTTGTTGTATTGACATCTGCTTGCTGCAGTTCAGCATTGAAGAGCTTGGAAAGTGCAGCTGGAAGAATAGCATCAGCTCCAGGCAGTTGCAGCTCCTGAGGTGGGGTCAGGTAGGCACAGGGTGCTGGAGGACCCACGGCCTCTTCCTTCTTCATCTGGCAACTTGAAGTCCCATGGTGAAAGCAGTCTCTGATGGGTGATACTCACCTATTTCCCTCCTTGGTGGCAATGTGGGGAAACAGAGGTTTTAATGTTATAAGGAGTTTGTCAGCCCCTGTTTTGAAAGGGGGCCGCTGGATTGTTAGTTCTCCATTAACATCATGTAGAACTGAAACTCTGTCACCTCACTTCTTAGTCTCTGAACATTCTGTTTAAATTAAATTGGCCTGGCATGCCTTTATCCATTTTTAAACAGGAAACAAGACAAAACAAACAAAAGCCATCACAGTTTAGCTGAGTCTGTGAAAAGTGCTGCATTATCTTAGCGACAAAAAAACCCCTGTAGACTTCTTGGAAGATGAAATTCCGCCTACTGTTAGGCTATAATTTAGGCACTTCAGGACTTAAAAAATTATATGGCTGAGTTATTTACAGCAGAAGAGAGGGAGTTGTGCCTACAGATTAGCTTCTTGTCATCATGTTTTTAAATCTGTAATGGGCATAATGGAGTCAGCTGTACAATGGTAATTTGCAAAGCCCCATTGATTTCAATGAAAGTGCAATGAGGATGGTTAAAGGTATTGGGAGGGCTGGTGCTTCCAAATGAAGAGAGATTAAAAAGGGCAATATTAGTAAAAGGAACAAATAGAAATGAATGGAATTAGATAGATGGCTTACAGTACTGAAATCCAGGCATAGGGTAGCTGATCTAGCTTATCACTGGAGTGATATCTGCCTGTGGTTAAACCAAAGTCAAAAGGGTTTGTGCTTCCATTTAAAGTACCTAACTTCTAAATACATGTTCTTGTTTCTCAGTAGCTGTGTTTCAAACTTTTTGCATATACCCACTGCTTTTTAGATCACTCATTGCTCTTATTTTTTATCAGATGAGGAGGAAAGGATGAGCGCTGTGAACACCAGGGATGTGTGGATGATGCCTGCTTCAGCTGGGAACAGGAGCAGTGCCAAAGAAGCAAGTGTAGCAGTGACCTGCTGTTCAGAGCTTTGCCAAACCTGAACCACTGGAGCAGAAGTTCTCTGCTCCAGCTGTCTCCTTTAAGCTCAAACTTGTGGACAGCTTTGGCGGAAGCGTTCCAGAGATGAGGTTAGGAAGAAATAGGGGATTATCTTTTCACTGGATACCTCAGGAAGTCATCCATGCATGCTGGTGGAGAGGCAGTTGGATACTACCAAGAAGTTCTAGGTTTGTCCCCCCAGGAACCAGCCGTGGCTAAAGGAAATATTTGAAGCTCAGCGTGAGTCAAGAGCAGATGAAGTTAAAAGTGTTTTCAAGGACCCTCTTAATTACTGGGCATAGAGGAGTGTAGTTCATGCAGTGAATTGGTGTCCTCCTCTCCGATTCAGGCCCAATGCCTGAAGCTTCCCAGCTCAGCTGTTCTGGCAGGCTGCACAGAGGCTGTTTTTGAGCTCCCAGTGATGTGTTTAACAGTAAAGTGTCACTGGCATGACCCTCATTCCTCATCCAGTGAGCAGTAAGAGCTTGTCCTGGCCTTTCTCTGCCTTCTTAATGGATGCATCTGGCTTCTGCTGCAAGCAGTTCTGTTGGTCCTAGTGTGAACTTGGCACTACCTTTTGCTCAACATGAACCAAGAGACTCACCAGCACCTTTTTCTTTTCTCTTTCTAATCAAACACTACCGCATGAAGTCAGTTCACAAAGTCCTCTCTTTACTGCTTACCAAACCCTTTGCCAGAGGAATGTCCTGTTACTGTGAAGGGAGGACTGATGATTTGCTGTGACATCTTTGCAGTAGTATCTCGAGACCATTCCAACCAGGAATGGCGTTTCCTTTCACTCTTGTTGAGTATCTCCCCAGATATAACCAATGACAGCTTTCAGGAATCAGTTGTTAAGCATCATAAAGGCTTAAATCAGTATAAAAATGATGACTTATTTACTGACAGCAGGTTCGGCATCATCAGAACTGAGTACCAGCAGTGAAGACCTGGAGTTGTGAGTTCTGTGCCATTTTGCTGTCATTGTTGGTATTCAGCATTTAATTTTTATGCATCCAGCATCTTTACTACTACTATTAAGAATGGTTCTCTGAGGTTCAATGGTGTTCTCATGCTCACGTGAGAATGGTAAGTAGATGGAGACACTTTCTGGTATATGGAAAGTACTTTATGCTAATTCAATATCATGCTGGAGAAGAATTCTTACACATTTGCAGACCTATTTTGTTATTCTCCTTTAATTCCTCTCTTAAAGCTCTGTTGTGACAGGGTGTTAGGCATAAATTTAACAGCAACTAGGCAGCTGGTGCGCAGAGACCTCTGCCCAGCAAGCTGACCACTATCATCACAGTGGGTTTTTTAGCTCTTTCCTGTTTGTATGTGATCACATACTGTGCCTTGCCCTACATTACACTTACAAGCAGTCTTCAGTGTGTTTTGTGCTTGTGTGACACCTAGCAAAATGTTATTAGCAAGTGTCAGAAACTTGTGTGTATGTGTAGGTATGCACACACACGTGTGTGTATGTGTGCGTGGGGCTGTGTTTAGGAGGGCTCCTCAAAATGGTTAGTAAGAGATGCCACAGGAGACCCCATTTAAAATCTTCCTTTCACCCCTTCAGTTTGTCTTTGCAGGGGCATTTCATCCTTTCATGGTAATAATGATTAAAACTTTGATTTCCAACATAAGCAGAGCCTTCTTCCATGAACTAAGGAGTCAAAAACTTGCTTTCTGACTGTAAATCATGACATTTCTAGACCTGTGTTGTGACGTTAAGCCAAGTGAACTGTCCTGAAGTGCTAGAAACAATTTCTTTCATATCAACCTGTCATCATTTGTTACTGTTCTCATCATCAGGGGTACAGGAAGTTTTATGTCTGACACTGAACATGAAAAGATAGCAATCCTGCCAAGGAACAAAAAGAAGCATCAAGATTCATTTCAAGGTGTTCTGTGCCTCTGCATTTTCAGGACTCAAAGCATCGAAGCAGCTAAATAGCTACGTCAGTACTACTTCAATTGTACCAGTTTTACATGAGTGAGCTATAGGGTTTTTGTATAGAAAGTCTGAATCACCAAACATCTCATTTTAGGCAGAAATGTTAACAATAAAAATTATACTTCATTATCTTTGTAGATAGTCAAGCATATCTAGATTGCCTTTAAATTCCAACTTCACTTTTGTAGATCATGTTATGATTAAGGCACGCAACAGTGCATCCATTGAAATAATTGTACCCTCTGCTTTTAGGAAGCAGGGGGATATTTGGGGAAATATATTTGTATGTAAATTGCATCTTTTGAGTTAAGAGACATATTTATTTTAAAAGAGATTCTGAATATCCCATAAGACTGCAGGGTTTTGTGGCCATCTTTTGTATTGGATGCAGCAAACTCCACACCTCTGTGTGCAGAGACAACCACCTTGTTTGCCAAGAAAATTCACTGTAAAAGGAATTTGAAAGCTATTACATACCTCTGCATATATGTGAAGGGATATAAAGGGGATAAGAGAAGTACATTCAGTAAGTCTTTCTCTGTCTTTATATACATAAACATAGTAGGGCCTCTGGGATGGCACTTCTCTTTTATTGTGGTAAATCTGTTGACTTAAATGGGGATAACTTGTGTAGAGAACTGACATTCAGATCAGTGATAGAGCATTAATGAACTCATTTCTGTGTGGTTCAGCCTGGACATAAGTGCAGTTTTTCAATCCAAAATGTATTTTATTGTGAACTATGTTCTTACACTTGAAAGTAATGTGAGCTCTTTATCTGACATTGACAGTCCAAGTGTGGGATTTCAGTGGAAGAACATCTCAATGGCATCTGTTAGACTGACATAAGCATCAAATCCATGATCTATTCTCACATTTACTCACATCTTTCCTTTCTGGTTGGGTTTATCCAGGGAACACATGCCAGGTCCTTAGAGGTGAGCAAATGGGCTTATTTGCAGGGCATAGAAACTGGTTCTTGTCTTTGTATTTAAACTCATTATCATTTCAGCTACAGGTTAAGATAGAATGTTTGCTAGCTAAAAGGAAAAGAAGAAAGAGGTATACCTGTGCCCTTCGTTTTTCTCTAAATCACACCTTTGGGACCCGGTACAAAGCCTCACAACTGATTTCAGGCTCTTCATTGCTATCAAACAGATTTGGATAGGGACTTCTGGCACGTGCGAAGTCTCAGCAGTATCAGAGAGTTACACCAGTGAGGCCAAGAGTGCAAATCAAACTGCAGATGTCATAGAATCATAGAACAGTTTAGGTTGGAAAGGACCTGAAGATCATCCAGGGCACCTCACCCTAGATCATGTCACCTAAGCCCCTGTGTCCAACCTGGTCTTGAACACTGCCAGGGATAGAGAAGTCACCATGTCTCTGGGTACTCTGTGTCAGTGCCTCAGTACCCTCTCAGTAAAGAACTTGTTCCTTGTATCTAACCTGAGCTCCTCCTGTTTAAGTTTGAACCCATCACCCCTTGTCCTATCACTCCAGTCCCTGACGAAGAGTCCCTCTTCAGCATCCTTGTAGCCCCCTTCAGACACTGGAGGCTGCTCTGAGGTCTCCACGCAGCCTTCTCTTCTCCAGGCTGAATAGCCCCAATGTTCTCAGCCTGTCTCCATACGGGAGGTGCTGCAGCCCCTGATCATCCTCATGGCCTCCTGTGGACTTGCTCTAATAGCTCCCATTGTTGAAGTGAAAAATTAAAAAGCACAGTTAAAATCCTGGGCCCTTCCTTGCACTGGGGCTCCCAGCATCACCCCAGCAAGCTACAGCTAGCAGGTCTGCTCGCAGAGCCCCAAGGAGAAGCACAGTGTTTCTTACACAGGCTTGCAACCAGCTCAGCATCTGATACCCATTCAGTTCTTTAGAGCATGTGACAAATTATCTGGGAAAGTGTTCCTTTAGTGAGTCAAATCTTTAGACAGCATTAAGCAACCTGCAAGATAAATGCAGGAAGTGCCACAGCGCAGAAACATGCGAAGCTGACAGAAACCTACAGGGAGCTGGTTAAAATCTACTTCACTTGAGTGGCCAGAGCCTAAGAGTACAAAGAGGTCAATATATCCATAATTATTATTACAATTCCTGTTTAAAATATGCCAAGTTCTTTTGGAGAAAAAAAAGAGTTTCTTTAAAAAACCCCTTTTAAACTACAGCTTCAAAGCATTAACTTGTCGAGTAGCTTCCTAATTTCCCCAAGGATCTAAGAAATAGGCATTAGGATTCCTGGTGCAAGACAAAGCTTAAAATTCTGGATTTTTAATATACAAGCATTTTATATATGTTATACTGAAATGGAGCAGCTAATTTAGTGTGACTTGTACTAAGTAGTTATTGGAGCCCGTATAGAAGTACTGGTAGCTATAGGGAGAGTATGCTCTATTTTCACCTTCAGACTATCCTTCAGCATTTGGAAGAAACAAGCATTTTCCCCTTTTGCATGTCTCTTTGGAAGGACGTTTTGCTTGTGGAGAAGAATAACTTCTATTTCTGTACATATAAAGTTGTACAGGCCATGAATAATGCCCATCTGATTTTTTCGACACACTTATTTTCTACAGCAAACAAATGAAGGATACTTCATGATGATGCCAACGAGGAAAACATTAGCAGTCCATTATTGCAGCACTTCAGGTAATTAATTTTAGCATAGCGAGTAAATAATTTTCCCAACAGCCTCATGAACTTTTGAGATAAGTATTATCTTTCCAAGGGTAAGTCACTGGCAGCATCACTATTAAAAGAATGGGATGCTGAGTTCTAATTTTCTTCCTTATTTAAGCAGGGCAAGTCGGGATATGTGTGTGATAACTCTTCATAATGTCTGTCAGGTCTGTCTGAGAAGTTTATTGAGCCAAATGACACATGACGTGCTAATCACATTGTGCTTGGACCCTAGTTCAAATTGACAAGCGGTAGTAAAATGAGGTGCAGTGCTGTGCCTTCACATGAGAGAATATTCAGTGGCACATAGGGATCGTGTAGGGAAAGGAAATGGTGTTTATTGGAGGAACTGTTGTATGTTAAGGGTTAAACTAAAGATCTCTCACAAAAGGAGCCTCTCTGACTTCACTGTTGCTCTTTCTCATTGTTAATGGCATGAGCCAGGACAGATATTGAGTGCCATGACAAGAGATTGGTCTGTTACTTGAACAGAAGCAAGTGCTGTCAGGTATGGGTGCAATGAGTTTGCTGAAATGATCAGGTCCATATATGTTTATAATCTACAAGTGGGTCACCAGCTCCTTCCACACGTAGTATATGTGAACAAGGCAGCAAAATTGCTTGTTTAATCTGAAGGAAGTAAGGGAAGAATGCAATGCCATAAAGAACTGAGCAACTTGGGAAATTCTGTGTCAGTCCTCATAATGACAGAAAAAGTGATCCCGAAACTCAAAAGAATTACTGGTTTGGTGCAGTTAATCCTAACTTAATTTCAGGTGCCACACGTAAGCAACGTTTCAGCAGTAGTGATACCTTGTATTTTAACAGGGCTGCTGTTAATGAAGCTGAAAAGACATTTGAGCAAGTCATCCAGGCAGAGGAATTGAAACAGAAAAGGCAATTGTGAAAACATACAAACTTTCAGGGGGATCCCTCAGAAGCCGCCAATGCCCAGTGGGAAAGAGCTTTTCGTACACACAAAGCAGTATTGCTTAGACAAGACAAAGCAGATGAAAAGCAATGGAAATGGGCAATCAGCTAGTGTCAGCTGTAGGAATTATAGAGAATGGGTAAGGGAAAAGAGAACATGATGAAGAGCTTGGAACAATCAGGGATGAGAATGTTAGAAAAAGGGAAAATTTAACAGGGGCATCTGTTGTTCAGCACAGCACCTAAGTGAAAAAAATCAGATCTATAGGATAAATAGAATATATAGTATATACAGAATATATATAGAATAAGGTAGCTGCCATTTCCCATAAGTATTATTGTTCTTTGGCATCTCCTGTTTAGGCAGGAGAGCCTCCATGTGGTCAGACCAAGCAGTATTAATGACATCCATAATTCAAGAGTATATTCATCAGGAGTTAGTCAGTGTGGAATGGCAGGATATAACGTGTAACTCTGCGTTTGCTATGGATGATCAGGTGGATGGGAGCCCTGAGGAGCCAAAAGGGCTAATGAGATTCTTGAATGAATGGGAAAGGAAATTTCAAGAGAATGAGAGAGGTTCTGCTACCTCTGGTTTGGTGGCAGTGACTGCTGCCAGAGTGCTCCTTGTGTGCTGTTCTCCTCTCCATAATTCAAGAGGATGCTGACAACTGGAGAGTGTTCAGAGAAGAATGACAAGAATGATTAAAGTATTAGAAATAAGGCCTCAGCAAGGGGAGAGACGGGGACTGAAGGAGCTTGTCCTTGTACATCCATTCTTTCTGGCTTCTCAGAATATGCTCCTCCTCATCTCGTACTCGGTAGTGGAATTACAGGAGGTGATAATAACACTGTTCCAGCACAGCATTGGCTTGGCTTGGCATTGAGAAGGAGAACACTTGCTGTTTCTCTGCTATAAAGGTCAATCCAATCCTCGCCTTTAGAGCTTCCCTTTGTATCGTGAGCAAGTGTCAAAATGAACCCAGCAGAGGCAGAGTTTGGATCAGATCACTCCAGTATTTCCTCTTGAGGCATTCAATTTTTGGAGTTGAATGTACTGAACTGCATAGGAAATAGTAGTTGCTGTCCTTCTGATGAGTTATGTGGGTAGCTACAGGCACAGCACCTCAGCATCATGTCGTGTTGGACTTGGGTTAATTTGCTCCATGTTTGGTTTGGCTCCCAGTGTAAAGACATTGTTCATTGGGCATTTAACTTGAAATGGTTTGTTTGAAAGGACATTGTTCCCAAGGCCAGTGTTTTATGTAAATGCTCAATAACTTTTAGCAAAATAAGAAAAAGAAGAAAGTAATTATAGCTGTGTTATTATGGGTAATTTAAATGTTGGCCTTAGTGGAGTACAATGTAATAGAACTTCTCAAGGTAAAATGTGTCCTGATTAAAAGGCATTATGAGCTCTCCATCTGCTTTTTTAAAGAACATTGAATAACACCCCCCCACACACACACATTGTAGTACTTTGATGATCTTGTACCATTTCTATGAAAAGCTTTAGGTAAATGCTTGTCCTAATGGGAAGCTCAATATTTTGTCTTTGTAGATGGTGCCAAAACAAAGGGTAGGTTTTCCAAGGGTCCTTATTTTGGGGTGGTTTGGGCTATTCTATAATTCTATAGTTTGTTCCTATCTAGTCCTATGCAATCAAATATGAAATGAAAAAGAAAGAAGGTAAGGCTATTCTAGTTACTCGTATGAAAGGTGAAAGGCTAACACTATAGTGAAATCCATACAGTTGTGGAGAAAATATTTGCTTTAAGATGCTAATTGGAAGTTCTTATTGATTATTATTCTTTGAAAATACGGGAACGCTTGAAGAATATGTCTATAATACTTATCACCAGTCTGAAGTACCTTTTGATGCAGTTTATCTTTCCATGACAATGCATTTGACATCATTTTATTACCTCCAATTTCAAGAAGTATCCTTGGGACCCATAAGTTTCCAAACTGTGCCATAAAGAAATGGGTATATAACATTAATTACTGCAGGAGAAAATACCAGCTCTTGACAAGCATTTTAAAAGACTTTGTTTTAAATTAGTTACAAGCTACAAAATACCACAAGAAGGAAAAGAAAAGATATTATTGTTGGTTCAGTGGCTGATGACAGCAGTTGAGATCCTGAGAAACGGATTTGTGCAAAACTGATTTCTTAACCACTGTTTCAGTGACGGGGAATGCAGGATTCTGAGAAAAGATGGAAAAGCATAGGGAATTGTCATATAAACTGCATAAAGTATTCTGCTGAAGTGCGTCTCACAGACTACACAGTCATTACTGTAAGAATGGAGAAGCAGTCCCATCAGTTAAGTGTTTTGCACTTGTTCTTGTATTTTCCAGCTTCAGTTTTAAGCAGGCTGAGGGACTTCTGCTGCAGGAGGGGAGAGAGCAATAAAATGCACCAAAGGAAGCAGCACAGAGAGGGAAAAGTGTCGGGAAGGACTGCAGACAAATATGTGAGCTCAGCTTCCTGCTCTCAGGAAAAGCATCACATTGAGCTCTGAACAAGAACAACAGATAGGTTTTAAGTTAGAAACAATTCTTTGCTTTAAAAAATGTCACACAAGTGATATTTATGCTATTTTTAAACCATTCTGTTCATTTATGGGAGGGGAAGGGAAGAAATTTTTTTCCAGGATAAAGGCATTACTCAATATTTAATTTCTGGTTTTATTTTGATGCATATTTTAATACTCTGATCATAGATCTGAGAAAAGAAATCATATTATGTATGCATGTAAGTCTCTTGCACCCTCTGATATGCATGTCTGGCAAGCCCTTGAATTTTCAATAGTCTCACACTTTCTATTGCAAGTTCCTGTTCTGAAGGCTTGGAAGTGTTAAAGCTGACTTAGTTGCTGTCATTTTGTCCACCTTATTCTACTGCTCTCTAAATGGCACCTTCCTTTCTGTGTTTCATGGCAAGAATCACCCTCCAATCCAGAACTCACCCCAATAAGCATCAGTATCTGTCAGGTCCCTGTTCTCAACCTGTTGCACAGCCTAACCCTTCTCCAGGACTGGCCTATGTCCTGCAGCACCCGTGTCAGATTATCTGCTGGTCCAGAGTTTAAATACGAACAGCTTTGGTGCTGTCTGTAGCACAAAATGTAGCTCTCTGGTTCTCCTCAAAGGGCATTGAATGCTGCTTAGAGGGAAAAGTCCTCATTCTGCAGGATTTGCCTACTGCATGAACAGGAATTGGTCCTTGAGGGAGCAGCACAAATTGGTTTTGTGGGAGATCCCTCTATTTCCTCCAGGTGCTTTGCAGTCTTGTCCTGTCTGCTATTAAGCAACCAACTAACAAGGAAAAAAGATCCTAAATAGTAAGAGGGAGATAAAGCAGATTGAAGTTGAAACACTGTGTGGGGAAGGTTCATATTTTAGCAGCCAGGAGTTTACTGGGGAGCTCAGGTTCCCCTGGGCCTGGAGATGGAGGGCAGCTCCTCTGCTGTTTGGAGCAGAGATGGGAGCAGAGACAGGAGCAGAGACATCTCCTCTCCAGAGCACACCTTTACCTCAATCCCAGCTGCGAGTCTGGAGGTGGATGAGGGTGGCAGCAGGGGCTATAAAAGAAATTAGACAGATAAATATGAGTTTGAAGTCTCCAAATGGATTTGCAGGCGTCCTGAAGAGTGCAGTAATCCTGAGTAAGCTTTGCTCTTGGCAAACATTTATTCAATGGCTGTTTAATAGCTCCTGACAGACAGCAAGGCTGTAGTGGAATCGAAGTCATTCCCTTCCCCCCGTCCTTCCATCACTCTGGAGAGAGTTCCCTCTCCTGTGAGCTGCGAGGGAGAAAAGACATAACTATGCTTTCTGGAACTTCCACTTGAACCAGGGTTCAAGGATAAATATTACCGCCCCTCGGATACGTTAACTGTTCTTTAATGATGTGATCTGATATTTGAACAGTGGGCGCAGTGCAGCAGAGCTTTGGGTTTGTTGTTTAAATATCTTTGATGGTATGTCATAACAAATTAGTTTCTAAATGTTGCCAATTTGGCAGACAAAGCTGATTATTTCCTGCAATCACACTGCATATGTGCACAAGATTATAATTAATGACCAGGGATGCCAAGCACACTTTAATAATGATCCTTCAGCATTTAAGGGACTGTTAGAGTTATTGGCATTTGTGCCTTGTGTTGCGGAGGAAAGGGGCAATGAATACTGATAGATCTATCAGTGTCATAGAATCCAATAGTTTCCTGATTTTTCTTATAAATTGGAGGATTCACTGGGAGTTATTGACAAAGCAGCTGCAGAGAATATTAACAGTGTTTGTGCTGCTTTCACTGAAGCAGTACGATCTCCTAATTAGATGGGAATTGCTCTTTTGGCAACTTTGCAAGGCGCTTTTCCTTCGCATATTGTCTATTTTGTGTAAGGATTACAAGGAAAGTGGTGATGGATGTTTGAAGAGCACCTGAATGTCAAGACAGCGGAGGGCTGGATCAGAATAAAAACTGAAGTGGAAAGGCACAGGGGATGTTTGAATAAAAAATAGAAAAGGTAAAGCTTGTCATGCAACGCAACAGAAATAGGATGTGGAACCAACTTTACTTCAGGGCTCTCAAGGAAACACCTCTTTAGGGCTATTTATGTGCACAGTGCAAGAGCTGTTTAAACCCCCTATTTGGGACAATGAGAGGGTAAACCTAAAGGATTCCAATCAAGTCCATTGCCAGCTTTGTTTCAGTGCCTCCCTGCCCTGTTTGCTCAAGAAAACTGCTCTTGGATGTATGAACAGAGGAAATGGTTCTGGGTTTTTTTCCCCCTCTGCATGAGTCAATTGATAATCGATACTGCCCTTGCTCTGAAGGTGCTGGTGTCACCTGCGGAAGAGGCAGCACAAAGTACACCCTGAACTCAAAAAAGCATCATGAGGTATTTCTGTCACCTGCACCTCAGGGTGAGGTGGTGCCTTTTGTCACTTTTCCATCAAGCTCATGGCATCTTCTTTAGCTTTCCTAAAAGGAAGGACACAAGGAAGGAAAAGAGAAGAAGAATGTGGGATACAATGGAAGGAAATGTGCTATGTACCCTTTAGATAAATACAACTCATGGCTCACAAACAGCAGTTACTGATGCTGACATGCAGTATTCCATGGTATTTAAATTGGATAGAAGGAGGAAGTTCTTTACTCTTTGGGTGGTGAGGCACTGGAATGGGTTGCCCAGGGAAGTTGTGAATGCTCCATCCCTGGTGGTGTTCAAGGCCGGGTTGGACAGAGCCTTGGGTGGCATGGTTAATGTGAGGTGCCCCATGGTGGGGGGTGGAACTGGATGATCATAAGATCCTTTCCAACCCTGATTATTCTATGATTCTATGATTGGAGAATGTAAACTTACTCTCTGGCTTTCAGAAGCAGATTTCCTGGGTGTTCCTGTACCTTCTGTCATCTCTGTGAGAATCCTGACCTGAGCTCTCTTTTACTGGGATTAGTATCAGTGAGGCAGGTTTTGATCACAAAGCCAGAGTAGGTCTCCACAGCTTCTGTACACAGGTTATGGTTGTACCTGTTGCCATTCACCAGAACTCTCAATCCTCCTCCTTTTCGGTAGACCTTGTGGAAATAACTGAAAGTAAATGTAATCTCATTGAAAATCTATGGTTTTTTTTTCCAATTGACACTATTTAGACAATCTCTTGGCTATAGATTTTTCATCAGTATTTCCATAGATGTTTGGAACCAGTGGCTTGAAAACCAGCTACTTAGTTCAGTAAAAATGGCTACAAATAAGAAAAATACACTCAGAGGGTTTCAAAAATTGAATAAGACAATTATATATTTAATATATAATATATTTTCTAGATATATATTTTCTATATATAATACATATATATTATTTCTGGATATTCTGGCGGCAGCACATCAGCTGCTTCATTCAGTAAAATGGCATAATTCAAACTCAGGACATAAAACCCTGCAGGTTTATCATAAATCATCTCACTTGTGGTCAACTTTGGTTTTCAAATCTTTTTCAGTCAAATCTAATTCTTCACCCCTAAGTTTTCAATACAATTTCTGAATAAGATTCTGGGATCTTTTAAAGTAAGATGTTACAGAGACAGCCTTACGGGCTAATACGTATGCCTTGAATTAAACCCCAGCTACCTCAGCTGCCTATGAGGCAGCAGTTTCTCAAGCAAGGGAAAGCTGCGTGGGTGCTGATACATCTCATCAAGTCCAAACTACAAAGTTCCAACCAACTGGAAGTTAAATTCTACTCTGACTTGTGTAATTGAGCTGGATTTACATGCATGATTGTTTTTACAGATCCAGGTACCTGGGAGGGAAGTGGAAGCCAAAGTCCTGTTTAAAGGAGAATTAAACACCTTGGCTATTTCATGAGTTGCAGGAGGGACTGGAAATTCTGACTTTTAATCCCCAGGTCAGGCAGTTTGCTCCTTTAGGTGGACAGTTCTTTCGTGTAGGTGTTTGGTGTGTCACGTTACAGCCACTCACACGTGATAACTTTTGCACTTGGTTGTAGTTATTTATATATGTGATGATCTTTATGCTAAAAAAGCTGCAAGAACTGGAGATGGGAGAAATTAAAGGAACAGTTTTGTCCCATGGTGTCATAAATTAGGTTTGTTAAAGGAATCATTAAAAGCAACACCAGAGAGCTTCTGGCTTCTGTTCTGGGCCTCTGACTGGTGGTGTAAATACTAGAGCAGCTTTCAGATTAACAAGCAGATCGACATAGATGCAGTGAGATTTTTTAGGTCTTCCAAGATGACTATTCAATGATTCTACGATTCTATGACTGGGACATACACAGAATGCAGGTCCTTCGCTTCTGTCAGTATTGCAAAATGCAGATCTGAATGGTTTTGGTTTGGTGCTTCTGAAATAGAGTAGTTGTCAATATTAGAGGGAAGTCATAGAATCATAGAATAGTCAGGGCTGGAAAGGACCTTATGATCATCCAGTTCCAACCCCCTGGCATGGGCAGGGACACCTCCCACTAAACCTAACTATAAACTAATATTCATTTCTGAAGTCAAGCCTACAGGGACTAGCAGTGCCAGAAAACAAAGCCTCAGGCCTCAGGAGATCCAAATATCCCACAGCTTCTGCCCCCGCCCTTGGCCTTAGGGGGGTCAGTTCACTTTGCTGCAGCTCAGCCTGTAATACAGGTTGTAACAATACAGGTTAAAACAATACTTTGGTGATATGCAAATCTACTGATAACGACCACTGCCTAAAAACATATGGTTATTATTCACTAATAAAAGGGAATTAAAATTTCCCTGCTGATAAAAACCTGCAGAATGCAGTTGTTTTATGAGCAAGTAAGAATATAATTGAGGTCTGGTATAAACAGAGGTGCCAGCATATGAGCTGCTCCTGATATTGATCAATAACCATCTTTCACTGGAATTATTCTAGGTTGTTTACTCCTGTGTATGGGAGTTATTGATCTTCTCTTTCAAGCTTCTTTGTGCTCTTCCAGTTTCTAATTCATTCTTGCTTTTTTCTTTTCTCTAAGTGAGTTTAAATAAAAGCTTGAAAAGGATTATCAAACTGAGCCTGGAGAAGAGATTGCTTGAAGCCAGCGTTCACACACAGCCCCCAGAAAGGAATCAAACCAAAATCAATAGTCCTGATGACCATTCCAGCTTAGTGGGCTGTGTGCTAAGGACAACAGATTAGAATAATTCATGTGCTGTGATGAGAGGTCCAGCATGGAGCACAACTGCTCAGCATTGCTCAGGATCAGCTCTCTGTATTCACCATCTCCCTTCATGACGTGATGGGGCTGATGCTCAGAGCTTTGTGTATTTCACAGGGGTTTCTCTCTTGTCCAGACTCTCAGTGAAGATGTGACACGTCTCAAACACTCAGCCCAGGGCACTTTCCAAAACCTGATTGCTGGGACATGTGCAGCACTGGTGTTTTTAAACCCCAGACGGTTCCTTCAGGCTTTGGCAGTGAGCAGGAGCTGAAGGCACAGTTCATTTTAAGCTAAGAGGGAGCAGAGATATCCCTTAGCTTTCTGCCTGCATTAACACCTCTCATTCTTTGTGCAGAGAGGCAACAGCCAAGGAAATATCCATGCTTGTGCCCAGGTTTCACTTTAGGTTTTATGAAGTAACACCCACACTTCAAGATCTACCCAAAAGGCTTTGATTGTAGATGCAATAACCTGATGTACTGATTAATGGGTGGGAAGACATTCTTTTCTGTAGTCTCAGATTGCAAATGGTCTGGAGGGGGAGCCCGGGGATGGCATAGTCCATTAGCCCAGTGTCAAAGTTGCTGTGGCATGGCTAATGTAGCATACATGCTTGGCTTAATCAGCAGCAGTGCCAGAATATCGAGGAATAACTTGGAATCAGGTCCCTTAGTCAGTTTTTGAAACTCTCTGGGTGTATTTCTCTAATTTGTAGCAATATTCACACAACCAAAGGGAACACGCGTGCTCTGTAGTTTTGTATCACAATGTGGTTGAATGTCTTTACATGAAACGAGTTTACTCCTCAGTTTAAACACTTCTTTTGGAGCACATCCTTCTTATCGAGTTCCCCACTTGCAACTTCTGCATTGGGTTTGATGTGCCCTTACGCTCTGGTACTTTCTTAAGATTCAACAACTCCAGCAGCATCTCTTAGTGGATAGACAGCCAGTATCAAGGGCAATACTTGGGGCTACTTTCTCTCTTGTCTTAGATCTGGTGCAATCTACAAATGATGATAACTCATTTATCATAACTCATATTAAGAAACATCTGACATCATTACTTTTTTGACATGCTGTCTGAGAGTGTCTTTATATTGGTGAATTCGAAGGGAAAGGCATTGCTCTACTGGCGATACACAAACCTTTCCTATCTCACACCTCCCTTCTTGCCTCATCTGCATCTCCCAGATTTATTTTGTGCCCTCACTCATATGTAAGTGGCAACCCTGTGGTTCTGAAAAGCACAACCTATATTTATATACCTGAAAGAAGATTTAAGGGTCTTAAGTTTATAGAAAGCTTGCTGATCGAATGATGAATACCCCCATCATGAGCATCTTGCATTTATCTTCATAACTTTATCAAGGCCTGATAGCAATAGCCTGAAGAGTGCCCCTTCCACTCCTTTCTCCACTTTCATCCCTCTCAGCAGGTATTAAAATGGCTTGTTTCCAGATAAGAAAAGTATATGTCATATAAAATACCCGTGAATTTCTAAATGGCTTGCACATCTCATTAACTTAGTATTTTTTCCATTGGTCACTTTGGATTTATTACTTTCCAGCCATAATTTTTTTAAGTTAATTTTGACCTGGCATTACCCTAAAATGAAATCCTGATCTACCCTCCACCTGAAATGGTCTGGGGAGGAAGCCATTTTGCATTCCATTATCATCCTATCAAATTTCACTAATTTAAAGGTGACATGAATAAAATATTCATTAAGAGTACAGTAACCGTTTTGTCTGTGATCTTTAGCAATGTCCCCATTAACTTTCAGTTGACTCTCAGTTGAAAACAGGAACCTTTCTTTCTATGCCTTTCTGAAACAACTTTGATTTACATGAAGAATATAGCCCGTCTTCTTGCTCTCTTCCTCATTATTTGTTCAACTTCCTTTTTATTGCCTGTCTCTGGGCTAAAATACTTCCCCCCATAGCAGTCTGAACTGCTGATGCACTGATGTATTAAAGCAAAAAGATGTTATGACATCGTTGAGCTTTCTTTAACAACGGAAAGAAAACTATTCCTGGGGGATTTCAGCAGCTGTTTGGGGGATTAAATGTTTTCTCTTCACTTAAGCAACTTCCCACTGGTTGCCCTGCATCATCCTTGCATGCTTCCTCACTCCTGACATTCACTGGGGCTCATTAGAAGAGTAGTGAAAATCATGAATTCACCAGTTCCCATATCAAGCTCTATGTTTGCTTACCCTTAAGGTCAAGAGGAGCAGAGCTCTGTTAGATCTAAGAGGTTTAAATTGCTTTTATTATTGTTATTTCCATTTCTCTTTTTACTTGCTGAGAAGAAGACGGCCTTAAAGTCAGCGCTGAAGGTTCTTATTGAGATCAGTGTCTCAGTGGGCAGTGACCTTCTTGAGCTTAGAAGCCCTGTCTTGAAGGTATGGTGTATGCATTGTGGACCTGAATTTACCTTCTGTGAAGAACAGAACTCCTTCAACTGCTGATAATACAGGAGTGTCTCACATTAAAAAAGATAACTGCCCAAATTTGAGGCGACTTGCACTAATTCAATGAATAAGCACTACCAAAGAAGTTGTTTGTTCCTTAAAGTGGGAGTGATACAAAAAATGGATTTTTGATCTGTTACACTTGCAAATTTGTACAAAAAGGCACAAGGATTAATCTTACATGTATACTTAGGGGTATTTCCTTGCACTTAAACGGGAGATTAAGCTTAAGCAGGGGAAGTTCAGGTTAGATACAAGGAAGAAGCTGTTCCCTGTGAGGGTGCTGAGGCGCTGGCACAGGGTGCCCAGAGAAGCTGTGGCTGCCCCATCCC
>JASSUY010031006.1:0-23936 GCA_032466535.1 Forpus xanthops | reverse complement strand
GAAGGCTGCTATGAGGTCTCCACGCAGCCTTCTCTTCTCCAGGCTGAACAGCCCCAACTCTCTCACCCTATCTTCATCCATGTGATGTATAAAGCGAGACCTCTGGAGAAGGTGCAGAGGATGCATTAAGGCACGTTGTGCCTACCTCAGACCTGGTGACAGGCTGCTGAGTTCAGGTTCACAGCCTGCAGCTACCAGTCAGAGATCAAATTGTCGTGTTTTGCAACTTTTAGTCACCACTGTGTAATGTTGAGATTAGCATCGTCCCTGCAGAGGAACTCGAGGAATGGACACAATCAGGATGATTCACAGCCTGCTTTTTGCATCTTCTCACCATCTCCGGTGGCATGCTTTTTTCTGCCCAGGAAGCAATAGTTCTCTCTCACCATCACTTCCTCTAATCAGCAAATTCAGTAGACATCCTTCAGGAATGGGAGGAGAAAACTTCATCAAGCATTTAGTATGTGATTCCATTTTTCCATCAGGTGTATCAGATAGGCCCATTACAGCCAAGTGCCTCGTCATGTTTGCCAAGTCACTTGACGTAACTCTGGGTTCTGAATTTAACCACTGTCATCTGACTGGCGGGTGTATGCCTGTGTAACATAGCCTGGTGGTGGATAGATATGTCACTTGTTGAGGTGGTTATTATGTGTGGTTACTTTCAGCCACATCACCTGTCCTGCTCATTTGCTTGCTTATCCCATCCTAGGGTGGCACTTGACATTCCTCATCTTTCAGCAGCAGCAGTCATATGGTGTTTTTACCTGCAAGATCCTGATAGGTAAAATTCAGCCTTCTGGATGGCTCATATTCTGGAGGCTTAATGGAGCAACAATTCTTTATGCCATTGAACATCCAAGTATCTTTCTTCTCACCTTGCCAGTGTCCATTTCCTTACTGTATATTCATTTTGCTTCAGGGCCAGGCACTGCAGAAAGCAACCTGAACAGAAGTGATTTTTTAGGTTAAAATTTTAAAGGATTTCCTTTTTTTTCCAAGCATGGATTCACTTGGCTGCAAAATAGTAACATATGGCAGGGGCAGGGTCAAATCTCAGCTACTGAAATAGGTTTATTATTATCTATTTATTTTCTGAAATATGGCATAAACTAAAACATACACCTTGTAGTGGTTCTGAGTTAAATGTACTGATGCTTAACCAGGATGACCTTGCCGCTCCTGAGTAATGCCCCTGTGTGCACTGCCAAAACCTATGTCTTTGTTCCTCCTGTTCAGATGCGTATGGACAGCTTAATGCTGTGTCTCTGGGAGGGGAGGCAGGATACCTTGGTGAGAGCATCTTTCAGTGGTTTGAGCACAGAGGGGGATTTTTCATCATATTTGTTGATTCCTGTCCAGAAAACCACCTACTGACTGAGGCTGATGTTCTTTTAACAGGAGAAAAAATGTTTCCAAATTGAGAGTAGAATAAAGGAGTTGATTAAAAGAGTGTTTCCTCATAGAGAGGAGTGTAATGGGAATCTAGAAGGAGCCTGGAGAGGCAGAATGACATTTCAGTAAATAAAGTTTAGGTTGTGTGTTCTAATGAGTGGTGAAAACATTAAATTAGTGAGAAATAATTGATGTACAATAATCCAGTCTCTCTCCAGAGTGATGATGCGGATGTACTCACTTCCCTGCTGGTCTTGGTTCCTCTATTGTTTCATTTTAGCAGCAGGGTAACACTTGAAGTACCTGTATGTGTGGGCTGTACAAATCAGTTGTAACTCCCTAAGGTCAGGCTTCACAAGGAGTTAAAGGAGTTTGGAGCTCAGGCAGTTCTGACTGTCCAGCCGCAAAAGAAATTCCTCTGGGCAGCAGTGAGCTGTTTCAGATCTGACAGTCAACATGGCTCTGTTTTGCTCTGTAACTTCTGATTTGAGTTAAAGCTGTGTTGCAGAGCAGTGCCTTTGGCACAGCTTACCTCTGCATCCTACAGCCTGCACTCACAGCTTTCTACCTAACAGGCTGCTCTGACAAAAGGGCAAGTGGCTCAGCACAGGAGGGAGACTTGAATAAAGCCCTGTCAGGGTATTCTGAAGAGGCTGCCTAAAATAAACGTCTGGATATGGCAGGATAGGAAACTGTGTTGTGTTCAGGATTGATGTAGAAACTTGAAAGCATCTAAAAGTGACTGAAAAATTGCTGGCTTTCCTGTACAGCTAAATTAATCTCATTCTTTCTTCTTCTCATTCAGTCCATCTTGTTTAGATTGAAACTCTCAAGTACAAGGATTATCATCTTAATCTGTATTGGTGTAGCCCTAGGAGAGTGGGATTTTCATCCAGGATAAAGAGTCATGAAGCTCTGCCTTCTGTGGAAGTAGCTCTGTGTGTGTGTGTGTGTGGTACTCTTCTCACTGTCATCTGCAGTAACCTCTGTTCTGCTGTTGTTTCCTGTAAGGTCTGGTACGGTCCGGAGGTCTAGCAGTACAAGTCCTCTTGGTTTTCCTAGAACTGGTGCTTCCCCTCCATATCCTGGAGAACATGGATCTGTGCCCAGCGCTAGAAAGCTGTCCTTTGGTGGTGCCAAGCCATTTATGCCATCACCGCAAGGTAAGATATTAACTGACATGTTGCTGCCCTAATAAAATCATGTGCCCCTTTCCTGTAGCTGCCAGATAATAGGGAATTTAGATTGTTGTGCTCTCCCGTGGCTCTTCTCAACAGATTATTTGACAAGTGTTTTGGCCTCAGTAAACTGGAGAGGAGGATCCCTCTTAGCACCAGGAGAGGCAAGCTTTGTTTTGGTGTCTGCATCAAACATTTTGCTGCCCTCTGAAGAGGGCTTTTGTAAGTGCAAAGTATCTTTTTACTGGCTCAGGATGGGGTGAGAAAAATAATATGAGGCAGTTGTTGTCAGAGGAAAATTCTGAGCAGCTTTGGAAGTGCTTAAATTTTGCTGTTCAGACTGAAGAGTAGTGTCTGAATATCTAGTAGGCTGATGCAGATGCAAACAAGCAATTCATGTGGAATGGGGTAAGAAAAACCCCAGTGTGCAACTGATGCAATTTGCTGGTTTTAATAAAGGCACAGACTCTGATGTAATGAGCTATTCTATATCCCTGCTGTTTCCAATCCTATGTTTGTTAGTCTCTGATGGTGGAGATATGCAGAATATTCATATTCTATTACTCTGAATTAATACCACTGCAAAGTCAGACTAAAATGTACTGAACTAATACCAGACAGAGGGGTTTTTTCCTCCTTTTACAGAAGTTGTTGATCTTTTCACTACACAGCTAGGGCTGAGATGATGGAAAAGATTACTAGCATCTTTCTGTAAAACAGGTGGTGCACAGTGTTGTCATTGCCTACGGAAACTTAATACTGAATAAACTTCTTTTTCTCATTGTGTTCTCTCAAAGTTGGAACAATCCCAGAGCAGCCCAGCCAGACAGTTATCCCATCTTCTCTTGGAGCAGATGTGAGAAGCCGGATTCCTGTTGCTGGTGCGTTCATTAGTCCTTACCTTCCTTCATTATTCCTATGGATAAGGCCAGAACCATAGTCTCAGAGTACTCAGGGTTGCGTATGTTCCTTTGGCAGCTTCTCTTGATGCTTGGCCAGCCAGGATTTCTGTGTGCTGGTAGGTGTTGGGGTTGATCCATTCACATCCCATCATAGAATCATGGAATAGTTAGGGATGGAAAGGACCTTACGATCATCTAGTTCCAATCCTGCCATGCCAGTGTCTTCCGGTGCTCACAGACCCTGAGTCCTAAAAACTTGAATGCAGGACTTTAATTCAATGGATTGAATGAAGGAAAAGCATCTCAAAGCCCTCAGTAGCTCCCCTGCCGAGTGACCTGCTTGATGTGCAGTTTCCTTGCTGCTGAGCAATGACAGTCAGGGTCCCTTTATCTTTAAGGGCTGCAATGTAGAAGAGAAGCTATACCTTTATTTCCCTGTTCATGTCTCTTCCTCCTTTAGAGTCAAAAGCTGATCATGCCTAGCAGTTTTGTGGCCCTCATCAGAGTGCCATCCTTAGCCACCCACTGAAGGCTTTGGTCTACAGATGTTTGAACTTGATGTGGGTGTTTGAGTTTGAGCTGTTTGAACCCTGATCTTGGGATCAGGTATTTCATGTTAGAACCAGAAGATGATGCGGTTTGTTAACTTTGGGCCCTCCAGGTTCCTCAGCACCTGAACCCTCTTCTCGAGGAATGGGCTCGCGGCTCCACAGTGCTCCCAACCTGTCGGATTTGCATTCCTGCCGGCAGAAGATAACCAAGCAGCACTCTGATCCTCTTGTTGCTCACTTCGGTCATACCCCAGTCAGCCAGCCTCTGCAGATTCACGGCTTGCAGCACTGCCGGCAGCTCAGATCCTCACCAAAGCTGTCAGAGTTCATGCAGAGAAGCCCTTTACCAACTATAGTGGGCTCCCCTACAAAGGTATGTCAAAGAGGCTGCTTTTGGGTTTCTCACAGCTTAATCTTTTTGGGTTATCTGGGGATGAATTGATGCTGGGATAACTGACCTGAATTTATCATCGCTTCTTCACTTTCCTTCAAGGGCTGTTTAGTGATCTGTGTGGAGTAGTATCCTTCCTGGTTCTTAGCAGACAGATCTCCCTTGGCAGCAGTGTTCACTCTGAGCAGAGGCCAGGGTTTTAAACAGGCAGTGAATAGGAGCTGCCCAGATTAGGCAGAAGTGTATTAGTGAGCTGCAGTGCCTGGGCTGGTTTGCACACAGCGACTCAGCTGGTGATGCAAATGTGTGTCCAGGAGGAATCCCCAGCGAAGATGAGTGAGCAGATGACAACCTGGTGTCAGTGAAAAGCTGGGGCAGCATTTTCTCTGCTTATGTTTAGGCTGCTACAAATTTTCAGCAGCTCGTTGTCCTTTCACTTTAGTCTTTCTGGGACTGGGGAGAGCTAACAGCATGGGGTGGGATTTCCACCTCCTTAGGTTGTTAAGCGTATGATTTAATTTTGATAAATAACGGGATGAGGGGAACCTTCCTCCTTTGTTTTAAAGATGGGTCTCTGTTTTTCCTGTTCTTCTCAGGCTGTGTCCCCGTTTGAGTTTCCCAAAACCCCCAGTTCCCAGAATCTCCTCACCCTCTTGGCCCACCAGGGGGTCATGGTGACTCCGACACGGAATAAGACCTTGCCAGATCTGAAGGAGATGGGTCATTTCCACTGTCAGCAGACTGGTTTCGGATTGAGGCCTGTGGAAGAGATCAAGGGCAGGTGAGCTAGACTCTGCTTTATTCAGTAGTGCTTCATTCCCTGATACAGGACAGATGGGGCATATTTCAAACCCCATCTAACACTCAGGTTGCAGAGTTTCATCAAGTAGGGGTGCAGATTTTGTTACTAGACCAGACTTCCTGCAATTATGCAGATGCATGTCTTGCTCTGTCATGGATGAGAGGGTGCTGCGGGTGTTCCTTGTCCATCAGTGGGCACAGGCCTTCAAACCAGAGATGTGTTTGAAAGCCATGTGCAGAATGTCACCAGTATTGCAGGATGCAAAGTCACTCAGGTGTTAGTGTTACTGCGGCTTTCTCCTGTAACGTAGAGGAGTCCTCTGATGCTGATTTCTGTATCTTCCATCAAAGAAAACTTGTGTTGTAATAACACAGTAGTCAGTACTTGCATTACTGCAGTTAGTCACAGTAGTTGCATGCTTTCTACAAGTAGCAGGAGGTGCTTCAGGTGCTGTGTTGAAAGAGGAAGAGTGGTTATTTTAGCTCCAGACTATTCACTGCATAGTGTTAAGTGGTTGTGGGTCAGGAATGGCACAAACTGGAGAGGAAGGTAACACTGCACCTCTTGACTTTCTGCGTCATGTTATACGTCCTCTTTTTAGATCTCTGAGCACAGGCAGGCTCACTGACCTGCTGCTGAAGGCAGCCTTTGGAGCACAGATCTCAGAAGCTGGCAGCAATGACAGCCTGAACAATGAGAAGCCAATGGAAATTGCAGGTAGGTGGGGAGGCCAGGCAGATCTGGCTGGATATCGTGGGTTGGGGTGAACAGTTTGCCTACATGCTTGCTTCCTACAGATGGGAGGCTCCTTTTCTGATGGCTTTTGGCAAAGGAAGTGGCTGCAGTGTGTGAGAAGTGTAATGATGTTTGCTTTATTCTTTGGAGCGCTCGAAGGTCTGTGGGCTACGTGTGCTGTGTAATTGTTGGCTAGTGGTGTGATTTTTGTAGGCAGGGCTTCCTCTTTGGCCCCTTCTGAATGCGATAACATGTGGAAGTGGGGACTTTCTGCCAGGCAGCTCGAGTATGAATGGTGGCTCTGCAAGGGTGGGTCTTCCTGGGCTTGCAGGTTGGGAAGTGAGGAGGGAAGAACAGCTGCAGCAGTGCCGTGGTGCTGCCAGGCTTGTGTCCTGTAGTCTGTGCCAGCCTGTCCTGTTGAGTTCATGGGAGATGATGCCTCCAAAGGGAGCACTGGCCTCTGCTGGTAACCGCTGTGTCCCAAGAGAGTCTGCAGGAGCACAGAACCGCTGGGTGAGGCACACCATGCTCTGAGTAACTCTCCTGTAATGCCAGTCTGCACCTTTCAACTGTCTCCCCAGCTCCCTCAGGTGCTTACGGAGGGACCCTGCACTCTGGTGCCCGGGCTGGGGGCTCTGCCAGCCCATCCCCAGTGATTTTTACTGTTGGATCCCCTCCCAGTGGAACAACCCCCCCACAGACCACGAGGACCAGGATGTTTTCAGGTAAAGGGCTGATACCTACCTGCCTGTTCCAGTGGGAATGCCGGGGGCAGAGCAGTGTGTTGAATTCCTTGGTGCTGAACAGTGGTGGTGACAGAGGGCTGAGCAGAGCAGTCTGTGGAGCTCAGCTGGTCTAAATGCCTTTGAGGTTCTCCTGCTGGCTCTTGCCAGCCGCAGTTACTGGTGGTGACTGTTTGCACTGGCAAAAGGACTAATGCCAGATAGTGGATTTCCAGTACTGGAAGGGACAGACAAACTCTTGTATTACTTCATTGCTCTTTGCCTCAGGAATGATGCTGCAGCTGTTCATAGACCCAGTGTTGCTGATAGGTCAATAGATGTAAAGTTTGTGTTGCGTTCTGATTGTTTTGAATGACCTATGAATAAAAAGTGTGACCATCTGCGCTGAGCGGTTTCAGTGCACAAGTACTATTAGGAAAGGGCCAGTATGGCTCTGTGTGTAGTTACTAGTGGTGTTAACTTATGCTCTGAGCTGCCTGAGTAGGGGATTGGGAAATGCACTCCTGCTTGACAGATACTTCGTTTAAGACACCAAGTGCTCTGGCCTCATCAGCCAGCAGCTGAGGCTGTGGCAATTGGCCTTTTTGAGATAGCATGTCTGGCAGCTGGAGTCTGTGTTCAGTTTAAGAAAATATTTGGACACTTCTATTTGCTTTTTTGGCTTCTTTGGGTTTTTATCTTGGCTGTTCCTCGTCTGAATGTTGTTGACTCCGTTGTTAATTACTGCAAGGAAGGTTTGGATGTAACCACAATAAGCTGCTTAACTGGGATGGGGACACACATGGGCTCAGTTCCTGGGTATAGCTTGCATTTCCATCATAACTAAAACCACTCACATCCCTGATTATCTGGGAAGTTGGGACCATAATTCTTTCTTTGTCTCACGTATTTAGAGGGTAAGCTCTGTAGGGCACACACTCTTCCAAAGTGTCTGATGGGCCTGTAGCACAATGGGGTTACTATCCTGCCTACAGCCCCTAGCTACTACTGCAGTGTTATAAATAGAGAATTCAAATGTCTTGTATTGCTTTGTGGGGGTAATAGCAATTTGGAAGCATATCCAAGCACCAGTTTTTAGCAGGTTGATATTTAGATGCTTAAGGGTCTGCCTTAAGCAAGATCTCAGATTGGATGCCTGACAGAGATGGCTGTTGAATAGTGAACCTACAATACATACACAGCATTAGATCAAGGCAGTCAAAGCAAATGCGCTTGATGCTTGATACTTTATTAGGTCTGTGAAGTAACTCCTTATGTGATAGTTAATGCACAAAGTTAATGGTGAAAAGGAGAGCTTTGCAAGCTGAAACTCTGCACCCTGAGTGCTTGGACAAGCCATGAGTAAGATCTCTGGATGGATACAAAGGCAAAGCCTTTTCATGAGTCATCAGAACAGCTTCTGCAAACAGCCTCTTGGAATTACAGGGTGTCCAGAATGTGATGTTGTTGGTCCTTCCCTCTATCTGAAAGATCTGGCAATGCTCTGCCAGTCTTTGATGATCCACTTAGCTTTGAAGCACAGCTGCCAACAGGGAGGAGAGGAGACTGTGCCTCTCTGCAGATCATTTGTGCATTATTGTATTGCTGAACCTTCTGAAGGCAGGGTAGGGCAGCAAATTAAATTCATGGGTTGAAGAGAAACATCTCCCTCCAAAGGACCAGTGACAGCAGAGAATATTGCCTTGGTAGAATTAGCAAAGTATTGTAGCTGGTGTTGGCATCCTCCTGTGAGACAGAGCATAACTCTTTGTGTCAGTGGATATAAAACTCTCTGGAGTGATGAATGTATTATGAATACCATGAGACAAACTCCTTTTGATGTGTCCATCTTTTATATGCAGCTTGCTTCTTGGGTGGACTCAGTGGGTCAGGAAGGGGAAAAGATGATGATGAGGGAATTGTCTGATGGACACCATACACACTGGTTCTCCAGAATCCTGAGGTTAGGGTCCTGACTCAGCTGAAGTCACTTATTCTCTGCCCAGCCTCCCATTTGTTAAGAGGGGGAAGCAGAAATACAGGGTATGTAATGGAAAGCTCTCCTGGTTTATATCTAAGGGGTTGGTGTTTTAAAACCAGAATAAAACCCTCACTTATCAGAGGTGCTCATTCAGTGATAGGGAGCTGGGATTCCAACCATGCTGATCCTTGGCTGTGATGGTGTATCATAAAAATCAGCTCAGGAAATCACTGCAGGATTCAGAAAGAGTTTGGGTAAAAAAAAGAAAGAATTGTCCCCATAACCAGCAGACATTGTAGAAGGTGTGTTAAATCTGCTTGAACTCCTAAGCTGGTCTACCCAAGTCACTAAGGAGCTTACATTGGGGAGCAGTTACTCTGTGTCAAGAATTCTTGTGTCCTTCTCCAGAGTACTTGTTGCTGGCTCCTATCAGATCTGGGATCCTGGATCCTGCAGGACTGTCCCCTCTGCTGACCTACTGCTAATACTTTCAGTAATCCCTTTGCCTCTTTTTCTTCCCAGTGGGGTCTTCCAGCTCACTCAGTTCTGGAGGCTCATTCACCGGCAGGCACTTGGCAGTGGGAACTGGTGGGGATGCTGTGGAAGGCCCCTCGAGTCTCCGGTACACTTTTGCTGATCCCATCACTGCCAACCTGGAAGGGGCTGTTACATTTGAGGCACCAGAGTTGCCTGAAGAGACGCTTATGGAGGTGAGTACATCCTGGGCAAAGGATGGAGGAGTAAAAGTAAAGCACATCCAGAGGCCAGTTAACTCCCTGTTTAAAGCCAAGGGATTTGGTTCCCAAGATGGAGCTAATGGTTTCAAAGACAGCAAGGCCAGTGCAGTGCTCAGAAAGGCCAGGGCATGTTCTGCACAGTGACTTTAGAGTCTTCTGCCAAGCTATATAGTCCATGACCAAGGTTAAAAGTCACCTATTTCCAAAGCTGAAATTGCTGACTGGAAACATCTGGTGCATCCCGTATGAATAGCTTCTGAAGAAAACCTGGCTAGGTTGAGCTTTTTCCCTTATAAAAGGCATGACATAGCTGACTTGAGAGCATGAGTAGCTCAGTGTATATCATATACTGCCTCCTGCATGCACTTGGGAGTCAGGCAATGATAAAGCCTCAGCTGAAAGAATCTGAACTAGAGTAAAGCTGACACTTCTGTTACTGATGGGGTTGGGGGGACACCATATTCTGCACCAGAACAGCTGAACTGGATTGTGGAGCTGAAAGGATTCCAGGCTCCCCTTCTCTGCGAGCTGAAGCAGAGCAAATGCTTTTGTAGCTGAGATATATTTGAAATGTAGGTCAGGCTGCCTGTTCACAGCAGAGGTGAGAGGCAGATTCAGGCACATTTTTAGCTCTACTTGTGATGCCTCCTTGGCCTGTCTGCGAGTGGGGAAGGCTTTTTGTATCTGCATTTTGCTGGTGTTGCAAAAAACCCCTAAATATCTGCAGAGAAACGCGTCCTTTTTTACAATTCAGATTTTATTTAGATCTTTTTTGTTGTTGCTGTTAATTATGTATTGAGTTGCATTGTTTGCTTAATTACCTACAGAGCCAAAGGGCTAGGATTTTCAGCATTGGTGTGATCACAATAGTAGTGAGTTTAAGTGAGCATCCTACCTGTGTGAGGTCCCAGAAGTATGGGCCTCTGCCAGCTGCCACCACTGTGGACACTGGACTGAAGTGTCCTAAGGAAGTATCAACTTGATCTTGTTAACAGCACTTGGCTTCTGCCTGTGATGAGTCATTTGGGTTCAGTCATCATTCCTGCTGAGCACAATAATCCATTTGCATATCACAAAGCTTTTACAGTGTATTTCAAGACCCCTTTGTGCCCTGTGGAGTTGGCCACAATGCAAACCTGGCAGGCCTTCTGGTTTCTGCTGATTCTTCCAGGGCATGAAATCTCACTGTCTGAGCACCCTTGTTTATCTTGGGCAAAGCTGTTGTATTCAGATGGGTGGTGCTTCCATCTTCTGCAAGTTTCTTTAGGTGCAGACAAGGCAAATTAGAGGTTTTAGTTTCTTTTGCAGTGTTCTAAAAACACAATACAGATGGCTACAGAAGGAAAGACTCCTGTGATGCCAAACGATGCCGCAAATGCCAGAATAAGTAACAGAAGCTGATTGTGTAAGTGGAGAGGAAGGACAGTGCCTTGGTTAGAGATACCAGGCTGAGGCCTGCAAGATCTCAGCGGTTTCCTGCTCTGCCACAAACTTGCTGTATGGTGATTACTTAATCGCCAGGTTCCTCCTTTGCTTTTAAAGAAAATAAAGGGAGATGGAGATAACACTTCCTTACCATACTGGACTGTCCAGGCAGCACTACAGTGGGAGGAGAGATTCATAGTTCAGATAGTCAAAGCAGCCTTAGCAGCCAAGTGCCTGAGCCCGTGAATGCAAAACAAAACCTTGCAGAACTTGAGGACTGGGAGGGTTTTGATAAATTCATGTAGGAAACATCCTTACCCAGCCTCCTTTGAGGGAACTGAGCCACTGAGTATGTGAAGATCAAGCAGGTTAGAGAGTACAAAGAGTGGTGTTTCATCTGGTCCAGGCAGCAGTTCATTTTGTAGACCCACAAGCACAGTTTTTCCACAAACACTGACTTCCCAAAAATGCTTGCAGTGATTAAGCAATGCAGCTTCTCAGAAATGGGATAATCCCCTTTGATCTGTAATAGCAGAAGAAAAATCCACTTTGAAATGAACATAGCATGTAGTGTGAGAGGCTCTCTGCCCTCACTAGCTGGGCAGGAGTTGCAGATAAAAGGATTTCCTTGCTGTTTCTTCAGAGAACCTCACCCAGGACTCAGTTCGCTGAACTGGAAGAATATAAAGACCAAGAGCTAAGTGAGGGCTGGGGGGAGGCACACTTTGTTTGCAGTGTTCTGCAGCACAGGAGATTGTCACTCATGAAATCCACACGCACATTCAATTTTGTACCAACATTCCTGTGGTGGGAGGCAGAGCTGGGATCCTCCTTGGGAAGGGGACATGTCATTTCAGATCACATCTCACCAGCTTCTCCAGGGAGCTGACTGAAAGTTTCTGGCCTGGGGCTGTTGCTTGCTGCTGTTACTGTGGAGGAAGAACTGTTGCCATGCAGGGGCTGAGTTTGGCTCTCCTTGCCCAAAGCAGAGGTGTTAGGGGGGGTTGGGGCTCAGGTGTTGTTTCTGTAAGCTGGGATGAGCTGCTGGTGCAGCTCTAGGTGAGCAGCCCTCCCTGGCATGTCAGCGTTCCCTCTGTAACCCTCACCTTGGCATCCCTTCAACAGCAAGAGCACACTGACATCCTGCGCAGCCTCCGCTTCACCCTGGCCTTTGTCCACTACGTGATGGAAATTGCTGCCCTTAAAGGCAGCTCCAGTGAGATGAGCAGCTCCGTGACAGCCGAGTACCAGCTCCAGGAGAGTGTGGTGGCCGACCAGATCAGCCTCCTCAGCCGGGAGTGGAGGTAAGGACCAGGGAGAGATGCCCAGATCCCAAGTCTCTGTCACTCCATCCCATAGCAGAAGTCCTTCAGGACGCTCACTGCTGTCTCGTCATCTATTGTGCCATCTATTGTGCTTTCTTTGCAGCTATGCAGAGCAGCTGGTGCTGTACCTGAAAGTAGCAGAGCTTCTGTCCTCAGGACTGCAGATGGCCATAGAGCAGATCAAAGCTGGCAAGCTGTGCCTCTCCTCTACTGTCAAGCAAGGTAAGGGGCTGCTGACACAGAGGATTCCTCTGGAATGGAAGTGTTAAAAGTATGGCAAAGGGGTGGAGGGGATTGAGTGAGTGTGAGCCCCCACTCATTTGTCCAGGGCTTGTTTCTTATGTCCCCTTGTACAACCAGGTCTGGGTTTATTAACACTGAGAGATAGAGATTGTTCCTCTTTTCACATTGACTTCATGTCCTGAAGCTCTTGCTCATGTCCTGGTGAGAATCTTTAGCACTAATTAGTGAGAGGGGGATGTATTTTATCTGATTTCCTTGTTCATCTCTATCGCAGGTGCTTATTTGTACTTGAGTAAGCCCAACTTAATTACACAGTGCATGTCCTAGGAAGTGCTTAGCTGGCAAATGGAGACCTGTCCTGGCAGTGATGATTTTTCAAGTGAAACAAAAACACAGGAAGTACAATACTGGTAATGCCAGAGTCACTTCTTTGTTAGTGTTATGGCCTTAATGTTTGCATCTGATGCTGGCTTGTGATGCAAGCTGGCTGTGATTCAGTGATTAGAAAAAAACACCTTTAAAACTACCATTGTACTATTACTGAGGGAACCTTCTGAAGCAATTGAAGTACTTGACCCGCCAGCCACCTTCCCCAAGAGCTGTCTTTGAAAGTACTCGTGTTGCCTTGGGACGGGGTGTAAAATAATAGCAGTTCAAGCAGTGAGCACACAGACCTTGTAGCAAGCACTGTGGAGCAAGATGCACAGGTTTAGCTGCACATCTTCCACGAGTTCAGGTTAACAGGAAAGTTGTTGGGACCCAAATCACTCCTCTCAGGGCAGATTGCAGCATCTAGGTTTGTTGTGTAATTTGTCCTTCCATGTGTGGAAATTGGGCAAGGCTGTTCTGTCTTGTTTGTCTCACCACAAAATCTGATTCCTTTAGGTTTTTCGGGGCACAGTGAGGACAAGAGGGTTTTCAAGATACTTGTGTCCCATGTATGTGGAAAAATCAGGGAAGCATGACCAGGACACTTCCCTGGAATGTCCTTGGGTGGTGTGTGCCAGGCAGGGTCTGTACCCACAGCAGTCTCTTATTTGCCTCTCTGCTGTCTTACCTCAGCCTGGCAAGGCTAGATTGGGTTGCAGGGCCAGGCTCCCATGTGAGCCTGTCCATCTGCATTGTAGTTGAGAGGTAGGTTCATGGTATGTGTTGATTTGCCTCCCCCAGGAGCAGATGGAGCAGTGTGGGGATTTTCAGTGTGCACGTGGCAGTTAATACTCATCAGATGCTGGTGGGAGTTTGTATCCATAACTTTTGGAGGCCATGCCATGCAGCTAAGGAGACTCAGACCTGGGGCATAACTTGCTGATTAGAATTGGTATTTAATCAGAATCACCCTTGATTCCTGATTCTCTATCCTGTAATCTTCCCATATGAGCTGCTGTGGTCAGGAAAGGAGCTGGCCTTTCACGGGCATCAGTGTCCTTTCTTCCTGGGATGGCAGAGTCCCAAGACAGATTCCCTTGCTTAGTCAGTGCTGCTCATCCACATGCAGCTCCAGCAGCTACCACACACTGGTCACATACTTCTTCATGGCATGTCAGCGCCCATCAGGTAGCAGGAGCTTTGTATCTGACGTCTGTTGCTTCTGGTGGTGCATGAGACATCTTGCACTGTGCAAACTGCTCTGCCTTGTCGTGGCTGAAGGAAACAGAAATAGACCTGGCCTCAGGTGAACTGGGCATATGCGCAAGTGTTCCCATATGCAGGCTTATAACTGGGGAAGGTGATAGAGGAAAGAAGAAAGACCCTATTGATACAGCAGGTACTTCCCTAACAGTCTTCTGTTTCGAACATAACCATGCTTTCTTGAAGTTACTCATTTAGGGTCCTGTACATGGAGACTGGGAGGCACAGGGAGGACTAGGAGTATTGCCTAAAGCATTTCCTTCCTTTATTCTAGTTGTGAAGAAGCTGAATGAGCTTTACAAATCCAGCGTATCATCCTGCCACTGCCTCAACATGAGACTCCAGAGGTTCTTCTTGGACAAACAGAAACTCATGGATCGGATCAACAGCATCACTGCAGAGAAGCTCATCTTCAGCTATGCTGTGCAAATGGTAATAATCACACAGTGCCTGGGAACAGAGTTAGCACAGAGCGAGTGTTGGGCAGTAATGGTTCCTGCTTATGATGCTGTGTGCAGTCTCTGGGTGAAGGAGGTGCTCAGGCAGTGGAGGGGCCATTGGGTCTGCTCTGGGGGTAACCTCTTGGAACGGGGTTATTGCTGTAGGTACAGTCTGCAGCCCTGGATGAGATGTTCCACCACAGAGAGGACTGTGCACAGAGGTACCACAAGGCCCTGCTGCTCATGGAGGGGCTCCTGAACATCATCACTGAACAGGGGGACATAGAAAACATCAATAAATGTGAGTGTTCAGTGACTTCTCTTTTAATCCCACTACAAAATGTGGTTTTTTTAGTTGCATGGGTGGAAAACTTCTTTAGCTACATCTTGGAGGACGTAGCAGAGATCTCTTGGCTTGTTAAAGCTCCTCCAGCCTGGCCTCCTGCTTTCCCAGTGGGAAAACTGTTAGAAATGCAGGTCTCAGATCTGAGCCATACTTTGAGTTTCCCATGCAGACCAATTGCCAGGGCTTTGCTGGAGCTTTTGATGTATGAAAGAACTCTCTGAAGGAAGTGGTTTGGCAACAGCAAGAGGCTGGGTTTGGTTTCCAACAGGAACCATCCCTCTGACTGCACGGAGCACTTGAACATGAAACTGCAGCGGCTGTGGAGCAGTGATGGCTGATCACAGCAAGGGCTCCTTCCAGCAGAGCTCCTCCTGAAACAGGATTGCTCCCCAGTCTGGTTCCCAGCCCCTGGCCTGGCTGAGAAGGCAGCAGACAAATACTCTCCTCATCAAATGCCTGCTGTAGCGGTGAAAGCTGAACTCTTCCCTACTTGCTGTTGTTTGGCTTCCTCTCCCAGGGACAGATGGACCTCTCTGTCTGCTGCTCCAGGCTGTCACCTCCCTCATGCTCTCCCTTTGTTGGGAAGGGTGTTACTGTGCTGCTGCAGGCTCTACACTGTGTGGAGTGGAAAACACTGACCTCTCTTGCTCAGAGCGCACTTTCCCTGCCCTTATTTATGGCTGGGGTTAATCACTGCCATTGTCCCTCTCTATGGGAGGGGATGGGGAATAGCCGTCATCTGTTGGAGCAGCTTGACTTGCCCACAGCCAAACCAGCCCATCTGCAGCCATCCCAACAGCATCAGCATGGCTGAAGGGAACGGCTGCAGCTGGCAAACCATTGCCTCTCCCCACTGCTGGCTTCCCACTGCCTTCCATGGGCCAGCATCCAGAGTGCTGCCAGGCTGCTCCAGCCGTCCGTGCAGGCAGAGCTCACAGATAGGTAATGAGAGGAGAGGTTTCTGTCTCACAAGCAGTCAGTTAATTATCACCAACTCTCAGAGCTGACATGAGGCTCACTGAAGGAGAGCAAAGAGAGATTGGCAGGTCATGTGTGGTACCTGAGGGCTTGGTGAATAGGGAATACTAAGTAGTGTCTGTTGTACTGTTTCTTACCAAACCTAAATCACATCTTTTGTCCAGAGATACAGCTAATGCATCTAATAGATTTATTTTCCCAAGTGATATTCTGGTATTGCCTACTTTAACCTCTGTTCCAACTTCCTGATTGAGCTATTCTCTGGTAGGCTGTAGTGGGTATGCATTTAATTTTAGACCTCAGGTATATAACTTAATTCTGAAAAGTAAAACAATGAACCTAGAAATAACAGCAAGTCTTCATGTGAGAGGAACTCATTCCACCAAACATTGAGCTTCAGAGAGTCTTGGGCTCAATGAGCATCTGGCACTGACCTTGCTGGGTTGTGTCAGTCTCCCAGTTGTAAGCCATGACAAATGGCATTGCAGACCTTGAGTCATCCTGCCTGCTGGCAAAAGCCACTCCAATAACTAAAAGTGATTAAATTGTTCCCATCAGCCAGTGGTTCTTTATAACATCTTGATAACCTCTGTCAGAACAGGCTTTCATTGCTGCATCTCTGATTAGTCAGCCCTTTGACCTGTCCCTTCCCAGTGTGGTGGTTGTGGTCAGGTCCTCACCTAGTCTAAAGCAGTGCCTGGTAATGATTTTCAAAGGGCTGCTTTGATTTGATGGAGTTCTGCCTTTTCCTCCCAGTCTCCAACATATTTTGGTTGTCTTCATGTTGCCAGGGAAATGAGAGGCTGATGTCTTGTGGTGTTGTTTTGTGTCCCAGGTAAACTGTGCATCGAGCGCAGGCTGTCGGCGCTGCTGTCGGGGTTCTGTGCCTGATGTCACGGTTGCTGTTCCTCACGCCCCAGCTGATGGCTTTGTTTCCAGTGTCCTGCTGCTACGGTGGGAAGCGATTCTGGCAGCAGGAGCCCTGGAGGATGAACTGCTCAGTGTTTTGTATTACAACGCTTTGGGAAGTTGTTCCACGGACTCGGATTCCTTTGCTGGGGATATGTGACTGCAGCAAGCACAAATACTCCCCTGCCCAAAGGCCTGGGCGAAGGTGTAGCCGATGTGGAAAGGTTTCCCTCGTTGCCAGAGGGGTTGAAGGATAGAAATCTGCTTCTTCCCAGCACTTTGAAGGATAAGACTGCTGCCTATCCCTCTTGCTTAAGAACAGGGTATTCCAGTGCTGTGTCCATTGCAGGCGATGGATATGCTGAAACTGCTGGCTTCAGTTAACGTTGGAGGGCGTCATTCAGAAATCAAGGCCAGTTTGTGTACTTCCTCCCACCCAGCTGAGAGCCAGGCACCTTCAAGCTTCCTGGCACCCTGAGGCTCCCCTTGTTTCCCTTCACTGTCCCTTCTCACACGTGTTTATGCCTTGGAGTGCTTACTGAATGGCAAAGAGAGAGGAGGGAGGCAGCTCCCTATTGCCTGAGTGCTGCTGAAGTAGCTCCCACCTCAACAGACTTGCTGAGCAAGGCAGAGGATGCGCTGCACTGGGGCAGATTGTGTCTCAGGTGTGGGCAAACCATGCCGGGGGAGAGGCTGCACAGGGAACAGGAGGATGACAAAGTGTTAATGCTCCTGTGTTGGTAAGAAGCCAAAATGAGTCTGTGCCTCCCTTGGTCCCCAGGCTCAGCAGGATCAACACGAAGGACTCATGGCTGTTCAGTAGGTATCTACCAGGAGGAAGCACTGGCGCTGTCCTGCTTTCAGCTGTTGGCTGGATAACCCCTTTCCTGGAGCCCTCACCCCACCCCAAACTGAAAACACTAGCTTTGTGAATCAAAGGAGCACTTTACTCAACTATGGGAACTTTGAGGAGTTGACTTTGCATCACAACAACCCAGGAACATCACGACTGTTAGGAATGCTGTTAATTTTTTCTTTTCCTTGCTTCCTGGTTGTTTTATTGCACTACGTGTGTGCATATATTAATATGTATTCCTCTGGGTGAATATATATTGATATAGGTCTGGTTTGTGTGTAACTGTATGTATTTAACTGTACTGTATCTCGTGAGTGTGAGGCAGAAAGCACTGCAGAGTCCGTGCTGTTCCTCCTCCACAGCAGGCAAAACAGACTTGCAGTACCAAGGTTTGTTTTGTTATTTAAATGTTCTTTTAAGGACAGTCAGTATCAAGCTTTTTAAAGAGCTCAAGAACAGGCGTTCAGATCCCACACACAATTGGAAACCCTTTTTTTTATTTGCTGCTTCGTGTTTTTTATAAAGAAATCTCGTAGTGTTCAGTTTTATGTTCAGCATTTCTTCTAAGGAGGCTCTATAGCCAAATGAGTCTGCGGGTGTGAGTGGCTCTGGTTGAGGCTTTGGATGCTGTGAGCATGTGTGAGAGGAGAGCTGGCTGCCTTTCCATCTGCGTGTGCATGTGTGTGTGTGTTAATTTATCAGTTGTGGCAGTATTCTGTTAGCGCTGGGCAGAAAAGGATCTTTGGAAGCAACTCAAAACCTCAGGCTTTGTTCTTTTGGGATCTAAATGTATTTTGCACTTGGTGGTTAAGTCCTCATTGCTTTTTTTCCTCTCAATCAGTGTGATACTTTACAAAGGGTTTCAGGAGCAACTCGATTGACTTTGGAGCTGGCATCATCTTTGGCAACGTGGGTGTTGAAATGCCAATAAATGAATTCAAGGATACTCCCAGTTGCCCCTAACAGGGAAGTTTAAGTGTAGCTTTCACAAATGCTTCGCTGTTGAGCCACTGTTACATCCTGCACTTGCAGCCTGCTGCTTCTGTGGCCGTTGTGCTTGTGCCTGGGACAAAGAGAGGAGAAGGATACAGCCCCAACCAGCCAAGGCCCAGCCTGTGGATGGGAGTGCCGAGGAGAACCAGACTGCTGCCCAAAGGCTATTGCCAGTGCTGCAAAGGGCTACGCTGCGGGAGGTGGCACGGGAGCACTAAGCCAGGACTGACTGCAATAGACACCCCGAGCCCTCCCAGCACCAACAGCCTCCAGCCCAGGACACGCAGGCAGGATGGATCCCTGCGCATGGCAAGCTCAGCGCTAACCTTCCAGCCATGCTTCATTACTTGAATGTATCCAAATCGTCCACATTCAATGTACACAAGTATATATTGCTCCAAAAAAGTGTGGTTTACAGACCTACAGCCGGTATATATGTATGTGTTTGTGTATATACATACGAGGAGGGGTGTGTGTGTGTGCGTGTATGTGTATAGATACACACGCAGACACAGACGTGTATTATAGGTTTTCTCTCAATACTTGAAACTTAGCCACTGTGCTTGAAAAAAACCCAACAAAAACACACAATAAAACACATAAAAACCCACCCCAAAAACTGGGGAGGGAGAAAAAAAAACGAGACAGGTGATTTATTTTGCCATCACTTTGGTGACTTTCTTTTTTATCTAATTGCATGGAGCGTGAAACCAACTTTTTTTGGTGAATATTTATTGCTTTGTAGACAAGGTATGCAAAAAACCCAAAAAAAAGAGAAAAAAGCAAGAAACCAGCCCAAAAGCAGCCCCTCCCTGTGAAGTTGCTAGTGTAGTCCACCCGCTGGTGTCATGGCTTCCTTCCTGTTGCAGCCTTTGTGTCTGGCGTCTTCAATAGATTTCAAGAAACCTCAGTCTAATAAACACGTCCCTTCAGGTTTGTGAGAGCGGATGGTGATGTTCTTTATCAGCAATGCTTGAGACTGTCAGCGTTTTATATTTGTGTTTTGTGTGACTTTTTTTTGGCTTTAAATTGTACGACACCAACTTAAGAAAATAAAACTGATTTGAAATTGTTAGTGCGCGGTTGTTGGCACTTTGTAATCCCACTTAGAACAGTGTCTGAGAGAGGGGTTTTGTGTGTTTTGGTGCTACCAGCTTTGACTTCCAGGTGGAAGAGTGCTGTTATCCCCTTCTCAAGATCAGAAAAGCTCCATCGCCAAAAGCCACATGTGAAGCCTTTGAACCTGGAAACGATTAAGCCAGTTTCTAGATGGGTGCTGTAGTCACTGTTCATCTTCTTACCTCATCCACCCTTCTTACCTGGCCATACTCTCCTGCTATGGTTAGAAACTGTCATGAGTTGACAGCAGATCCCTTCCCATGCAGGCAGATGCTTAAATATCATCTTTGTTTCAGTATTTACAAGTTGGAGCAATTTATTAGTTGGCACTCCAACATGAAGCACACTGGAGCAGGGGTATGTGTAGGGACTGAGTGGAGATTCATGGTGATGTTTTAATGCATTATTTTAAACCCCAGGGATTTTTAATCAATAGAGCCAGGCAGCTTGTTGCAGTACAGCACAAGGTACTTCAAGATGAAGTGTGAGCATAGTGGTAAGATTTGGGTATTTTTAATGAAGTACTTTCCTGCCATGTCTGTACTCATTGCAATTTGACATTTGAACACGAGTTGGCTTTCTTGTACCCATGTAGCTGTGCAAAAAGTCACTAGATGTCCACAAAGTTCAGTGAGGATGCTGTGAGCATCGGTCCTGACTTTAGCTGCCAGACAGGTAGTTGTAACCCCTGCTCTGCATGGAAGGCTGTATGATGGAGAGCTAAGCTCTGCAGTGGGACGTGAGAACCGTCCTGAATAGTCCAGACCTTCCACTTAGAGAAACCTTGGACACAGAAGTGTGAACTTTAGGAGCCAAATGCCATGACTCCACCAAACGTTTCCCAGAGCTCCTCCTGCCAGGCTGTGTATGTTGTTGGCCATGAGCATCCCTGGAGATCCCTGTATGGGGCGCCTCTGCCTGTACAGACGCTCGCCTCTATTGTCTTTTGGCAAGAAAAGATACAATTTCAAAATGCTGATTTTCCATGAGCTGGGATTGTTTTTTCTTGCTCAGCCCTATTTATAACTCCTGTTTCCTGCCCCTGCCTTTCCCACCACAGGGAACTGGACACCGCATGGTCGCTCCGTGAGAATGATCCTGCCTGGAAGCGCCAGGCTCCGGTCACTTGACGTTAGTGCTGACTCACGGGCAGGGATTCCTTTTCCCTGCAGCCCTGTTCCATGCCTGGCAGCTCAGCATGTTTGGATCTTTGGGGTTTTTGGTGTTCTGGGGGGGGTTAACACATAAAGCCCCCTTTTGTGTGTAAAACTTTGTGTGTGTTTGTTCCCTGGGCATGGGGTAAAGAATATGTGTGTGTACATACTTATGTGTATATAAATATAGGTATGTGTATGTGTATATATATATATGTAAAGTTCCTGATAGGGTAAGGGAGGAAGCTTCTTCTGAAGCTGCCTGTGAAGAAGTTTAAGGGTTCAGGTGGAAAACTTACAGTCCAATGGAAGACAGATCACTCTATGTCACATGCCTGTGTAAATAGAGGATGCTCTGCTGAATCCATAGGACCCTTTCACAGGTCACAAAGCCTTTGAACCTGGGGAAAGTGCTGGCTGGAGAGACTTAAACAACAGAGACAAACAGCCCCTTGTAAAGGCACTAAACCACAGGGCCTGAGCAGTTCACAGCACCAGTGAACATTGCACAACCTTCTCGATGATGACTGTGACGTTTCACTGCTGTTGTTTGGAGGAGCAAACAAACCCGAGCCATTCTTCCAGGGCATTTGGCTTCGCTCCCGCGTTTTATATTTAGTTGTTGGTAAGTACGTCAGCAAAAACGTGCTCATTCAACCCTGAAAGATCAGAGGTGACTCGGTGACATCAGGGAAGCAGAAACGGGGGGGGGGGGGTGTTGCACCAAGATACAAAGACCAAGCTTTAAAGCTCTTGTAAAGCTTCATGAGGAGGTAACTGCTTCGAGGAGTATTTCAGCTCTTTGCTTGCATTGCTCCTGGTTACAGCTCCTGTGCTCACCTGAGTGGGGTGGTGCTGAGGGAGGGAACAGACTGTGTGCAAGGAAGGCCATGCACTGCCATAGCTCTGCAGGGCAGGAGCCAATGCTCCCCATGCAAACCCGAGCGGATGGATTTGTTTGAATGTATTACCATAAATGTAGCGGTGGTGCCGGGTGCCATTCCCTGGATGAGGAACGGCACGTAGTGCGGGGATACAAACCTCCCTGGGACTTTTCTGTTCTAAAAACAGCACTTTTAGGGACAATAGAGTCAGAACCACCCCCTCCTGGGAGCTGAAGCCTGGCATGGGATTTGAGCGCTTCCAGAAGACATTAGTGTGCTTCTAAGGATGAGCTTAGGCAAATGGTGTCAAACTCAGGTTTCAGCATTGGTGTGGACAGAGGGCAGCCGAGTTTCCAGACGTGCATGGTTGTCCTTCATGAGCCCTAGGGAACCCGGGGAGCAAGGTGTTGTCTTAGGCAGTCCCTCAGTTCCATGAGAGGAAGGACTGGCCTGTGTTGCACCAGGAGCACCGGGTAGAGGGGGAACACTTGCCTTGGTCTCACACAGGAATATCCTCCTCAGCTGAAAGCTCCCAGTGCTCCTCCCTCGTACCTACTGTGTGCAGGCCTTGACTGCGGGCTGCGCTGCTTAAATGTGTTCGAGGTCAATTGAGCAGGTTCTTGTCTCCTTAACAGAAAACGGCTTGAAGAAAGCAGCCTTTACGAAGCTGAGAGCGGCGCTGGTTCGGGCTGGGGAGACCTCAGAGCAGCTCCAGTGCCTAAGGGGTGATAAAGCCTGGAGAGGGGCTCTGCGCAAGGCCCTGCAGGGCCGGGACCCGCGGAATGGCTTTAACCCGCCGGGGGGCGGCGGAGATGGGGCAGAGCCGCGGCAGCTCCGGGAGGAGGCGGTTGGCGCTGCCGGAGCGCCCCCTGCAGGCACTGCTCTGCCGCAGCACCCGTGCTCCAGCCCTGCCCGCGGGTCGGGCCTGCCCGGAGCGGGAGCAGCGCACCCTGCAGGGACGGAGGGAGAGCAGAGCAAGGAACTGCGCGGAGAGCCCCGGCGTGGGTTGTGTTGGAGGGACCCAAAGCACATCCGGCCCCAACCCCTGCCATGGGCACCGACACCTTCCGCTGGAGCGGGTTGCGCCAAGGCCCGTCCAACCTGGCCTTGAACACCGCCAGGAATGGGGCAGACACAGCTCCTCTGGGCAATGTGTGCCAGCGCCTCAGCACCCTCACAGGGAAGAACTTCCTTGTATCTAAGCCTCTCCTCTGATGGTTTAAAGCCATTCCCCCTTTCCTGTCCATACAGTCCCTTGTAAAAAGCCCCTCTCCAGATTTCTCGTCACCCTTTTAGGCACTGGAAGCTGTAAGGTCTCCCTGGAGCCTTCTCTTCTCCGTGTTGAAGCACCCCAGCTCTCTCAGCATAGGAGAGGTGCTCCAGCCCTCTTGTGGAGCTGTTCTGAAAGGCCCCCTTGAAGGACCTCTTATAAACCAATTTTGAGTGAGGATCGGTACAGATGTCATTATGCAAAAACAAGCAATATGCCCCAAATTATGTCTCTGCCCCTGTCCCGCAGCTGTCTCGCTCCTGTGCTGACCAGCTGTTCCACAAAGGTGTCATTGTTCGTGAGCCTCCCCATGCACTGCTACCCACAAAGGTTTTATGAGGCTGATTTCAATGCTGAGTAAACTTGATGGCAGCGCTCTCACTTAAGGCCAAGCAGATGTACCATTTACAGGGCTTCAATTTTATCAGTCCTATCAGACACGTATGAAACGCTCTGCTCCTCACATAAACAGCAGGGGACTCTGTGGGTTGTTCGCACTGGTTCCAATTCAACCCAATTCAATGTGTGTGAGGGATGAAACCCCTTGTTAATTTGGTTCCTGAAGATGCTGCCTGTGCATTGCAAATCAAATCCAAGCCAGCCTGCTGGCATCACAGGCACCACACAGGGATCTGCAATTGGATCTTCTGCTCCACACTGCGGCCTTGCTTCTGCTGCCTTTCACTGGAGCTCTGCATCCCTGCGGCTCGGCCTTCCCAGGGCTGCCTCCCACAGAACCGCCCGAGCAGCACCTCTGTCAGGTCACGGATTCCTCCCTGCCTTCGGTAGGCACTCGCTTAAAAACAGGAGACATCAAAATGGAAGAGGCAGCGCGTGCTGGGGCACGTTGAGAGCAGAGCTTGTGCTGCTCTTGGAATGGGTAAGGGGCTGTGTGATAAATGACTCACTTTGCAGTTTTCTTAATTTTATTGAATAGAGATAAGCAAACAGCGCTGGGTGCGCGGAGA
>JASSUY010031005.1:0-33819 GCA_032466535.1 Forpus xanthops | reverse complement strand
CCGGGAGCGGGAGCGCCGGGCCCCGGTAGCGGCGGAGGGGAGGGGAAGGAGGCGGAGGGGGGGGGAGAGGGGGGGAGCGGCGGCGGCGCGCGCTGCTCGGGCACTTACTGCATGCGCCGGTGTGACAGAGGAGGGGAGGGGGGAGCAGGGAGCCCCCCCCGGCACCCCCAGATGGGGGGGGGGGAAGGTGACCCCCGGGATGCTGCAGCGCTGGGGGGGGCTGTACATGCACACGCATGGACGTGGTGTGCACACACACACATGCACACGGGTGTGGAGATGCTGCTGGAGGCTGTGCATGCATGTGGCTGGCGTGCGCAGGCACACACATGGACCGGTTCATGTACACACAGGCACTGGGCCGTGTCTGCATGCACATGGCTGTGTTTTTCATGTGCGCACACATGTAGGGCTGTTGGGTCTCGCTGAGGGACGCGTGCACATGGGAGGGTGATGTGGAGGGCACACGTGTGTGTGGCACTCCCTTGTGTAGGGTACATGTGCTTGCTGCCAGCACACACATGTGGAGGCCTTGGCATGGCATGTTTCGGATGCGGGATGCAGGGAGAGCTGGCGCACCAGCAGCGGGTCAGAAATGGGGCTGGCACAGCCCATGATTGCACAGACATGGCACAGGTTTGTGTGACACAGGGACACCGGGCTCCCAGAGCCACAGTGGTGTTGGGGGGGCTGCAGAGCTGCAGTTCCCCATGTGAAAGCTGCGCTTAGATGGGGTAAACCTGGTGGTTCACGGGCAGCAGAGAGCAGCTGGCTCAGAGGCTCCACTGCAGCCTGGACCCTGCCCAGGGCAGAGCCTACCAGGAGCACAGGGAGAGCTGGCTTGGAAGAGATGGGATGTCACCAGCACGGAGCCCAGCCGTGCAGCAAGGAGCCCAGCGGGATGTAGCACGGCCTCACTGCCATGGTGCTGGCAATGCAGTGTGTTCCCATTGCGGCCTGTCCACCTCCACTGGCCGTATCCTGCACTGGGTCAGACCTGCAGTGCACAGGTCGCTGGTGGCCCCTTACAGCCTCCATTCAAGGCAGAATCCAGTAGCAGGAGGCACCATCATGGCACTGCACATTACCCTGGGGGTCTATAGCTCAGCACCAGCCCTGATCCAGCCCAGCACTGCTGGAATTGGAGGGTTGTATTCACTCAAGACCTTTATGCTCCTTCCTTCCCTGGCATTCCCTTTTCCCAGGGCTCCCCTACAGCCTGAGGGTGCCTGACCCAGTGTCCCCAGACACTGGACCCCTCTGGGTTAAGGCTGAAAGCGAGCACACCAGTTTTTCAGGCTGATCTTTATTCGAGGGAGAAAAGCATCATTAGCTCAGACATAACTGGAGGATATTCCAGAGCCTGTCTCTGCAAATCCAGATCATTGCAGCGCCTGCAGCTCAGATGAGCGATCCCAAACCCCAGCTCTCTGGGTCACACTCTGCTCCTGAATAGGCCTGCATTCTTGACAGACTCCCAGACACATTGCTTGGCACCAGCTCCCACTGCCTTTTAAGCCACGCAGGACGCAATGCGGGATACGATGTGGGATGCTCTGCCCTGACCCTGGTGCCAGCTGTGGCACAGTGTGGCTTGCTCTGCTCTGTCCAGCATCTACAGGTCTCCTCAGCCCCCACTGGGACCCTGCCTGCGGCACTGAGCTGCGGGAGCTGGAGGCACCCACTGTTACCAGGACAACTAGGTGCTCTGTGTAGCTACTTATTGCTGCTACATCCCTGCAAACCTCCCCCAGTACAGCGTGAGCTCCGCCGCCAGCCATACCCTCACCCCAAAGCAAGGCAAGAGGGGTGCTGAGCCCCTATCAGCATCCTGCCGGTGCTCAGGAAGTAGCTGGAGACCCCCCAGCCAACATGAAGCACCTCCCATCTGATGGGTGTGAGCAGCCAGAGCCTTCCTCATCCTCCTCACCTCAATGAGGTGGGATATGGGGAAAGCACTGAACAGGGCACCCAGCCTCAGCAGTGCTGCAGATTCAGGGGGATTGGAGATCAGAGCAGGGCAGCGTTAGAACAGCACCTGCATGTGGAAATGCTGGAACACTGGGGTTTTGCTCCCTGGATGGGAATTAGAACTGTCTGCTAAGGCAATAATAACCTGCCAGTTTGACACAAGGTCCCCAGTGCCACCACAATCATCACACATGCTCTAATGTTGCAGTGACCAGCATCCACAGGAATCACCGGGACAGGCAGCACTGGGCAGGGACCAGCCAGGGGCTGCCGGGGCACCGGCATGGTTGGGTTTCCAATACACTTCCAATATTATTTCCCCTTCATTTGGCACAGAAATGAGAGACCGGAGAATGCTGAGGTGGCAGCTCCTCTGTGCCTGGCCCTGGATGAGGTGTCAGGGAAGAGATTGACTCCAGCTCCTGGTTGGGTGAATGTGGTGATGCCCCCAAGCTCTTATGGCTCCAGATGGGCCCCAGCCCCAGGGCTCATCTCCCCCAAGCAGCAGCGTTTCAGAAGGGTTCAGCAGGAGCATTTCACTTCAAGCACAGAGCAGGACCGGAGCAGCAGACTGCAGCAGCCTGTCTGAACCGCTTCCCATAAACTTCACTGTGAATTGCTCCCTTGGATAAACAAAAGCAGCCATAAACAGGGTCTGGTTTGCAGGAGCATCTGCTCTAATGGGAAGAGGCAGCAAGCGCAGGCTGAGGAGTCTTTACCAGGTACCAGGAGCCCATCACTGGGATGGAGGGACCAGCCCTGTTCCAGCTGCTTGCGGCCACTGCACCCTCCAGGTACCTTCACATGAAGCTGGTGGTGGCAGGGAGAAAAGCAAAGGAGCGAGGGAAGGCCGAGGGATGAGCAGAAGAGGAAGGATGTGAATAAGCTCCAAAGCAAACATCACTGCGTGTGCTGATACAGACCGAGGAGCGCTGCCACCATGGTGCAGCCAGTTCCCAATCTCAAGTGGCTCCCAGGCTCATGGACATGGCTGCTGTGCCCAGGAAGATCGGTTTCAGCTCAGGGTCTTCATTTTGACTTTTTCCAGGTGCTTTCTGAGCTGAAGGATGGTCCAGGGCTGATCTGTGTCCATCTGTGCCAATGTGGAGATGATGTCTTGGAACATGGCAGAGCAGTGCAAGGACTGGAATGATTTCTGCTGGGTGAGGGTGCAGGGGCTGCCTTCTGGATCTGTGGGGTTGAGGGATAAGCACAGCATCAGTAAGGAGCCAGCAAATTGGAAACCTGTGAGATTTCTGCCTCTGGATCCTCCATACACCTCAGAGCAGCCCTGCTCCATCCTGGGGCTTTGGCAAGGATGAATCCCTCTGGATCACTGTGTGCTGGAATATCCTCCCAGGCTGGAGCAGCCTGGCAAGAAGCAAGCTCACACTACCCCTGCACACCCCACCCCACTGTGGGGCTGCCCCATTGCAGCCTCTGGCCATCAGAGCCATTTCAATGCCAAACCAGCAGGCGGATGGCACTGCACACGAGTTGCCACTGAGAGCAGGAACTTTGCATGAATATTCATCTGGATTAATATACATGAGGGCTGCAGAAAGCCCGGCTGAAGGCGTCAGCAGGATGTTATCTTGGCTGCTCAGCCCTGCTGCATTCTTCAACACTGGCACCTGATGGCTTTTCACAATGAGAAAACCCAGAGCTGGATGTTGGGAAGCTGCACGGCCACATCTGTGTCCCCTTCTCAGCATCTGTGATGGCCTCTTCCACAGGGGGCTGGAGCCCCAGTACCTCCCAGTAAGCCATAAACTGGGCTTACTGACCTGGATCTGGATGGAGCCTGTTGGATTTGGATGTTTCCAGCTCCTGCCATGGGGGAAATTGAGGCAAAAGTATAGGCTCAGGGCTGCCGGTGGTAGATACAGCAGCTCAGTCCTGGCCCCATGGTCCCATCACCACCACGCTCCCAGTATCACCATTACCACAGCAGGGTGAGGGTGATGCCAGAGCCATCAGAGCCAGGTTATGTGTGGCTCCTCCAGGACTTTGCCTTTGTCGCTCTGCCAGCAACCTGGGGCACAAGCAAGAGCCTGACATTTCCACACTGCTTCCAGGCCCGGGGATGAAAGCAGAACATAATTAGCAGATTAATCAGGAGACAATAGCTGGGGCTCTGATGCTGCTGAGCTGTCACTAGCTCTGCGTGGAGCTGACCCTGAGCATGTTTGGGGCCAGACAAGCCAGGGATGGCCACGCATGGGAGGGGGCAGGCACGGTCCCCATGTCCTCACTGGGCTTGTGGCCCCTGCCATGTCTTGTCTGCCTCTGCACCCGTGGTGGCAGGAGGGGATGTGGCATTTTGTGCCTGTCAGGAACCTGGGAATGAAACCTTCAAAGGGCAGCACCATCCCTCACCCTCTGACCAGCTGAAACCCATGAATCACAGTGAATTTGCATTCTGATGAGGTGCCCTGCAAGTGCGGCCAGCCTCGTTCAAACACATTTAGGTGATAAGATGATATTGACTCTGAGTAATTAAAAACCATTTCCATATTCAAATACAGCTGATTGAGGAGAAAGGCTCCTTTCAGTTGCCTGGAGGGGAATTATCAACTTTTGGAGCGCGCAGCCCGGCAAACGCATCTTCAGTTGGCAGCGTGCGAAAGGCCCATGGAGGAGGAGGAGGAGAGGAGGAGGAGAAAGAGGAGGCGTAGGAAGAGGAGGAAGTGTAGGAGGGCTGGCATGCAGGCTAAGGTGTGATTTGGCTGCCTGCAAGCTCTTCCTCTGCATCCTGCCTGGTCCTTGAGGAACCAGGGCTGATGCCACAGCTCAGCCCTAAAACAATGCCCTCCTTTCTCCCCCCTCATCCGTGGGGTTTTTCCTCTGGTAATGTGGCCTGTCAGCCCCTCTGTCAGCAGCATTACCAGCTATGGGTAGACCCAAATCCCCTGTTCCTCCAAAGGGGATGGTGTGGGTGAGCTGGGAGCAAGTGAGAAGGTCAGGGACATGTTCCAGCATGGCGAACCCCACATCACCCCATCTAGGCCATTTTAGAGTGCCAGGGGAGCATCCAGAGGTTGCTTCATCACTGAGCCCACCTCTCCAAACCCCCAACTGCAGCCGAGCTGCCACTAGCAGAGCCCCTCTTGCTCCCGCAGCCACTCCAATGCCACCGCACTGCTGCTGCCATCGGTGTCCCCGGAGCACCAGGTAGGACACACTCCCGGGTCTGCAGCTCCTCAGAGCTCCTCCAGCGCCTCCGAGTATGGCTCTGGGCTCCATTCGGTTTCCTATGGAAACCAGCCTGCAGCTCAGCTCAGCCTCCATGCACGGGTGTGCACACAGGGGATGTGGGCGCCCTACACCCTCCATTGCTGCTCCCAGCTATCCCTAGTGTGTCAATTGATGCTTGGTGCAGAGCAAGAGGCCACCCAAACCCTTGAGCCAGAGGCCAGGGGGAGCAGAGTACCCACTCCTGGGTGGCCTCTTAATGGGGTCCCTGGAGGGATGATGCAGGTCCCACACCATGATGATGCTCTGTGCCACCCCACTGGTCCTCAGGGTCTGTCCAGGGGTGCAGCACCTCAAAGTGCATCCAGAGTCTGGTGTTTTTTCAATATAACCCACAGCCAAAGGCTCTGAACGTGCTTGGAAAGCACCAGGGAGAGCCTGATGTGAGGTTTACAGGGACACCGGTCCTGGGAACAGGGATAAAGCGGATGTATGGGTATCATCGATTGCTTGGAGTCACCAATGCTTTCCTTTCCCTTCATCCAACAGGCTTACAGTCTCGGATACAAGATCCAGGTATCCCAGAGCGCTTCTCCATGGGAACCCCGTGGTGGGAGCAGGATCATGCCCAGAGGGACCCCCCAGCACTGGGGCCATCACATCCCATGGGACACTCACCCTGGCACCCGCTGCTTACAAGGGAAAAGTATTGAACACAAAGCCAGAGCTGGGGAATTAAAGAACCATAATTAAGGAAAATTCTGCAGCATGCTGAAGGCAGAATGGGATCATTGTGTTTACCTCCCACATCCCAGATGGATGCACGCCGGCTGCAGACAACGTTGGAGCGTGTGGAGAAGAGGAGAGGAAGGGAGTGAGTTAGCCTGGGATGCATGCGAGCAGCAACTGAATTTTCATCAGTTTCTATGTAGATGGTGTTTGTTCATCTCTCTCCTCTCCATCTCCCCCTGCATCTCCCTATTTCTTTGACAAAATTACTTTCCTCCTTTGCCCTAATTTTGTTTGCACAGAGAGCAGCTGCTTTCCTCCATTACAGCATAAAAAATACGCTGGTAAATGAGGTGCTATGTATCCCGGGCACAAGTTGTAGCAGTTACCCAGAGCACATTATCTCTTTGCTCCTGCAGGGGCCCATTTCCACCACAAAAGCTAATGCCCGCTGCCTGCCTTTCCAGAAAAGCTCCTGCCACCTCTGCTACCTAAAGCCCATCCAGCTCCAGCCCCTGACAGGGAGAGGGACATCTACCAAAGCAGGCTGCTCCAAGCCCCGTTCAACCCGGCCTTGATCTGGTCCATGATCCCTCATGGTCGTGGGGTGGGCAACACAGCCCAAAGCTGGTCCAGATCTCCAAGTGACACCCTCCTGCTATGGGAGATGCACCCTCCTCCCCAGCTCTGCTCATATCTATTAAGGGTCTTGGCACCAGAGACGGATGGGGCCAGGATCATTAAAAATCCCAATAATGGTGTGTTCTCCCCCAAGAGGTCTCTCAGCCGCTCCAGGAATGTCACAGAGAGGTGCACAGGTGAGCCTGGAGCACAGCCTCGGGATGCTCCCAAACACCAGAGGCCTGGAGAGAGGCTGATGGCCAGGCCCCACATCCCAAAGCAGGACCCAACCCCAGTGTCTCTGTGTAGCACCAGGAAGAGCATCCCACTGTGACATCCAGCACGCACAGGCACCTCATACTGCAGATGACACACGGCCATGCTGAGCACATTCCTTCCATGCAAAATCCCCCAACAACTGACACTTAGTTCTGCAAAGCTGGAAAACCTTCCCAGGAGAGCCTGGCCCAGCCAATAGCTCCCAAGGAGACAAACCAAAGGGATATTCCCAGGGAGAGGTCCTGGGATGACTTTGCTATAGGGGCAAAGGAGCGGTTGTCTCATGCTGCACCCCCTGCCCCAGGGAGCTGCTGCTCCCAGTGCCACTGGATCAAACAGAATCACTTTGTGCTGTCCCTCGCATGAGGGAACCTCAACTCACAGTGACTGATTCCCCCACAGGGGCCACTATTAAAAATGGATAGAATTACTCATGCAAAGTCCCACTTACACATGGGCCTTCTGTGAGGACAGTGAAACACCAGCACTTGGCAGTCACTTACCTGCTGCTTAAGATTTGCTCCTGTTCATTATCATGAACAAACCAGCACTAATGCTATTTTCACCTCCCCATGCACCACGCTGGGCTCCCAGGCTCGTGTGTGCTCAGCACAGCATGGCTCCAAACCCCGGCCCCTCTGCTATGGGCAAAGCTCACTTGGGGTTGAGGCCAGGAAACCATGAGGGTGCTCAGTACACTCAGCATCACCCCCTCATGCCCTCCCGGCTCCCTTCCCACCTCTGATGGGACAGCTGGAGGAGCATCGGGATGCTTGGGATACGAAAGGCCTTTATCCTTGAGAAGGCTCTCCCCGAGCTCCTCCTGGTGTTTCCTGCACCCCTGGGGCCAGGCTGGATGCAACGGATGCCTGGCCTGTTGGGAAGTAGGTGCTGCAGCAGCCAGCTCCTGAGGTGGGGAGGGAGCAAGCATATTTACACACATGGCACAGGGAGGTGAGGGAAGGTGGAGGATACACTATATTGTGTTTGCTGGGCTGCTCTCGCTGGGAGGAGCGGGGCTTGAATCACACAATGTTTCCCCTCTGCTCTCAAAGCATTTCAATTTGTAATGCATTTCCTTCCGTGCCTGAGCACCTTGCCAAGTCAAAAAGACGAATTTCCCAAGGCTTCAAACGCTGCTGAGAGGCGCAGCGCCGCGCTTCAAACCATCACTCATTCACCCAAACAGCCCCGGCTCCCAGCAGCTCCTGCACTCCCTCCCCGGCCCCTCCCCTCCCATCCCAAACTACAAATCAGCCTTTTCCCAGGCTTCAGGTGGGTTCCAAACACAGCCACAGGTCCCAGATGTGGGGACACAGCACAGCGCATCCCCCTGCCCGCTGCGTGCCAATGGGAGGTAGGAGCCCCTCGACCCAAACAGCAGAGTTGAAAGCAAGTTGGGTCTGGGGGCTCTGGCTGGATGGGTAAGAGAAGGACTTTAGAAGGCTGGAACCCATCCTGCCCTCAAAGACAGTGCCACAGTCCCCAGAGCAGCAGCGACGCCCTGAGCACCTCCAGAGACATCACTGACCACCATCAGCACCCAGCCCGTGGCTGCTGCCACATCCTGCACTGGTTCATGGCAAACTTGGTTCATTCTGACTCTTGCAACCATAGCAAATCAAACCTTTCCCAGCCACCAAAATCCCTGTATGGAACCCTCAGCTCCGGCAGGAGGCTGGGGTTGAAATTGGTTTTCAAAGGATCTGGCAGGAGGAGAGACCTGCGCACTGCCCTCCATCAAACCTTCCCACGTACATGAGACATGAGATGAACCAGCTGACTGGATGGGATGCATGGAGGAGGTTTCGGGGACACAAAGGCACTGGCAGGTCCCACATGATGCCTGGGATCGGGACAAAGCCCATGCCCACATATACAGCCAGGAGACAAGCAAGGAAGGGCCTTTTCCTTCCAAGTGATGGCCCAGTTTTGACACTTCTCTCTGGTGCAACAGAGGGATGACACTTCACTCATTCAAGCATGGTTGGCAGTGACAGCAGCTCACCGAGGCAGAAAGACAAGAGGAAGTGGGGCACACTGGCCACCCCAACAAGCCCCATCCAGCCTTTCCCCTTCCCTCCATCCCAGTTTCCCCCTTTCCCCAGGACAAACACATCTATGGAAGGGAGCATCACCCCATGGCAAAGCTGCCCACAGAGCAGCACAGCCAGCAGCAGTGCATCCACATGACTGCATGCCCATGGAGTACAAGGAAGGCACCATTCCCAGGCATTCCCAAGGCCAGGATGGCACCTCCAGCCCCGCTGCTGCCTCCGAGGCTGTGCCAGAGCAGCACATGCAATTAGTAAATTAATTAGGGAGCAGTAACGGAGATTTCCCGGCCCCGAGCTGTCACATCACCAGTGTTTTGTCAACCCAGATGACGACTGGTGGAATTATTACTGCGGTGCTAAGGGTTGAAAGAAAGAGGAGAGAGATTTGCAGGGAGAGGGGAGGATAAAAATATAAAGAGAGGAGATAGGAAAGAACAAGATAAGTGGGTTTTGTTGCTAATGGAAGCTGGCACAGGGACAGAATTGCAACTATTATAAGACAACACGCTACACTAGTAGTGGTTCTGAATGATCCTCTTAATTAACAGCCAGCACAAAAGGAGCCGCTGCCCACCTCCAAGCCAGCATCGTGCTGGGGGAGCTGGACAGACCCATGGGGAGCATCCTGCAGCCAGCCCAGGGCCAGACACAGCCCCGAATGCACGGTCCTGAGCCTGCAGGAACACTTGGAGCAGAGAGGATGCTCGGAGCTGAGGGCAGCAAGCCCTTTGGATGAATCCTCATGCAGAGCAGCCCCAGGCACCACGAACAACTCAATGGCTTTGCTTTCCTGTGCTTTGTCTATCTGCATTTCACACCCAGCACCGCTGCAGCACGATGAGCCGCAGGGATGCACCGATGGGGACACAAGCAGCAGCTCACACAGGTCCCTGTCCCCTCCTGCCACCCCAGCTGGGCTGGGGACACAGCATGGCATGGGCTGGGGCTGACACCAACTCTCCCAGCACATTCAGAGCTGGTGGCTGCAGAGCAGTAGCACTGGCACACAATTTCCCTTCCCCACCCCATTTCCTCTTCATCTTCTAGGGCCAGATTTAAGCTGTGTATCCAATCATATATAAAAATAACACCCCACCCTCCCACTTGGGAAATTGATTCCTTCACTTCCCACCCGGCTCCAGCTTTAAATATCCCTATTTAAATGCAGATTTGTGCTGTTTCCCTGCAACCGCCTGCTGCGGAGCTGGCGGGTGCTTGACCATGGTGGGGCCTGACCCACTGCTCCCTGCAAGCCTGAGGTGGGGAGAAAGGATCAAGAGGAAACTCTCCCAATGCAACCCCCGTGATTCCCTGTTGCTCCTCCCCAAACCAGGCACCAACTGCCCTTACACTGCCATCGAAAGCCACTCTGCCATCATTTTGCCACGGGAATTCAGGCAGAGACAGGATGGAGCAGCAGGACTCATCCTGACTATGATCCCCTAATCCATGGCTGGAGCTCTCCAGAAACACACGGGACATGTCTGCATCCCAGCACCAGGCGCAGGAGATGCTGGGAGGGAATTAGGAGACATGGGCAGCATGGGTGCACCCTAGTTCTGCAGGGCAAAACGTGGAGGGAGGAAGCAGAGCTGCTGTGGGAGCAAAAACAGCATCTGTGTGACAGGCAGAGCTCACAGCCCCAGACCTTCCCCATTCCCACTCACCAGCACACCCTCTGCACAGGGAAACCAGACTGGGAGAAGAAGGAGTGTGAAGCATGGAGAAAGGGTGAGATGGGAGCCTGCAGCCATAGGCAGGGATTTAAGGATCCCCCAAGCCTCTCAGCTGCCTTACGGGGAGGTTGGTGCAGGGTGGAAGCAACACAGACCCCAGCATCACAAGGAGCAGAGCAGAGATGGTCAGCGTCAGCACTGGCATTGACCACATTGTAACTTCTAATAGGAGGAAAAAGCAAGGGTAAGCTTGAAGAAGCCATCAGAAGGATCCCAGAGGGACCTTTCCCAGGTTCTCAAAGTGTTTAATTCCTTCCCCTCGGAAGCAGCCGAGATTCATGGCAGAGATCCCAAAATATCACCCCTTGCATGAAGAGGAATCGACCCCGGGCTGCAAAGCTCTTCCTTTAGGAGAGGTCCAACTGCTCAGGGCTGAGCCTGGTCCCTCACCACCTGCTTCTAGGAGGATACTGTCTGCAGAGCATCCCCCAGTGAGACAGGGACCAGCCATGTCCCCCCTGAGGTGGGCAAAGGCAGCTCACCCACTGCAGTGACAGCACTCGCAGAGGTTTGTGGAAACCCAACATTTATCTGACCTTTTGTGAGAGGACACCAGTGCTGAGGAGGTCGCAATTCCAGGGATCCCAGCTCTTCCCCTCCAACACTGCTTTGTGTCCCAGTGCTCCCCAGTCCAAAAATGCCTCCTTGGAAGAAAAGCATCATTCTTGCTGGAATTAAGGAGGCAACAGTCAAGCGCCAATAGCATTTACATATTCAAGCGCCTTATTTCTATTTTAGCACATCATCATCTATTTCTGTCACAGCAGAAACACAACAGGAGGACAAGGCCAAAGAAAGGGCAAGGAATGGGCTTGAAATGTGGGGCAGAGGCAGAAAGAATAAATCCCAACCTGCACACAGGCATGGCTGAGACCTTTCCTGCTCATCACACATAATGCTTTGAGCTTCTGATTGTGGTGCCCCCTGCAAGCTCATTACATTAAACTGGGTGTGAAAGGCACATTTGCCCTGTACACAGTGGATTTATCCAAGGGAGGGGGGTTAAAGAGGGGAAATTCACCCAAATGGGGGTTATTTGAGCATCTGCTCATCCCCGTGGTCTAAACTGGTGCGGTCTTCAAGTCTGCACTGAAGCCTTGTGTCTGTGGGGGAGGCCTGGAGGGGAAGATGGGGGCTTTGCAGTGGGTGGGTGCTCTCAGGCACTGAGGGCTGCATCGAAACCCGAACCCTGGCACAGAGCATCCCGGGGCTCTGCTGGTCCCAGTGCTGGCCCCAGTGCTGGCCCCAGTGCTGGAGTCAGGGAGCTCTCTGCTCTCAAGGGAGCCCTGTGGCAAATGGCCTCATGCTGGCAGGCTGCTGGTAATGAACTAATTGATATTCCACTGGCGCCAGCCCCGCTCCGCTCCTCACCCCGTAAATAACCACAACCCAGCCAGGAGCCGGGCAGGGCAAAGGGACAGGATGCCTCCAGCCACCCCCATCACCATCCCACGTGCACCCGCGGAAGCAGAGGGCTCAGCATTGGATGGTCCCCACTACCCCTGGGACAGAAGTGCTCCTTTTCCCTTGGAAATGCATCAAACCCTCAGATCCCCACACAGAGGGGACACTGCAGGGTGAGGGCAGCCCCGTAGCCGGAGGGGACTGGTGGGGGCTGGCTCAGCAGCATCCTTCCCTGTTGCCAGGACAACGGAATGTGATGGAGCCATCTCCATCAGGGCGATTGCAGGCACAGGGAGATGTTGGGGTGTGGGGGATGCAACAGCAGGATTGAGTGCTGAGGAGCCACCACCCCCCCCCCGCTGGAGTCCATATAGATCCCTTGGAGATCCCCACAAGAGCCACCTGTACCATGCTGAATGCAGCCCAACAGGCTCCAGATGGACAGGGACATGGCCTCAGCGTAGGAGACACTGCGGCGACAAGGGGAAAGCAGGATGGAGAAGGAAGCCCATAGGGACAAACCCCAGATCCTAGGGAAGAGGCAAGGCACATCCTGAGGACACAGTTGCTCCATCCCAACACCTCTGCCCCTCCACAGACGCAGGGCAGTGATCGGGAGCAGGCAGGGGTACCAGGGGGTCCTTCGCGCCCCACAGCATCTCACTGCCCCAGGCAGAGGGGCTCGGGAAGTCGGGAGGCTCCAGAGCAGCACTGAAGGTGCAGCCTGGTATCTTTGCTTGTGGTACCATGGCAACCTTTCCCACTTGGCTTAATTACAGAGCCCGTTCCTGCCTCTGCAGGGGGCTGTTTGTTCTCTGCTCCCCAGAGCCAGGGCTGCAGGACAGGAGCTGATGCGGAGACAAAGGATCCCACAGGAGCCGGAAGTCCTTGCCCAGCCCTAAAGGAGCATCCTCATGGAACAACCCTGGTGTGTATCCAAGCTAATATCCCACTGGCACCCAACCTGTGGCTAGCCGGGATGCCAGGGCAAAGCCAGCAGTGGCTGTTCCCATGCAGGGATAGATCTTTCCCTCCACCTTGTGGCACTGCTACCAGGTACCAGTGCCCCCCCAGCAGTCCTCATCCCACCTCACTCCTGCACTCGCTGCTCTTTGAGCCCCACCACATGTGCTGGGGTGGCCTGGCCCAACCCTCCACACAAACCAGGGTGAAAAGCAAAAGCAGACCAGGGGGACCAGGGCTGAGTGGCTCACACTTCCCCGCACTCCTCCCCAGAACACCCCGCGCTGCAGCTTGCACAATTCCTGGCTCAATGTTTCCTGCCAGAGCCATCGTGTTGTTCTAGTGGGAAAATGAGCTGCACCTCACGTGGATGTGGGAAGGGTCATAGGAACCACTGGTTTGTTTTGGAAGGGACCTTAAAGCTCCTCCGGTCCATCCCCTGCCACAGGCAGGGACACCTTCCATGGAGCAGCTTGCTCCAGCCTGGCCTTGAGCACTGCAGGGATGGGGCAGCCACAGCTTCTCTGGGCACCCTGTGCCAGCGCTCAGCACCTCACAGGGAAGAGCTTCTGCCTCAGTGCTCATCTCAGTCTCCCCTCTGGCAGTTAAAGCCATTGCCCTTGTCCTGTCCCTACAGACCCTTGTCCAAAGCCCCTCTCCTCGTTTCCTGGAGCCCCTTTAAGCACTGGAAGACAGCTGCCACACCGGGCAAGCGGAGGAACACACCCCGCAGCGTTTCCAAGCTGCCAGCGCAGAGGCAGACACACGCAGAGCGCTCCAATATTGAGCTCAAATGAGCAATGAGACATCCCCAGGCGGCGGGGCAGGAGCAGGGCTGCTGCCCGAGGCTCTTCCCTACCAATTAAAACACAATTACTCCCCAGTGGCGGGTGACCCGGCCCCGTGCCGGTGCCAAGAGGCAGACGGAGCTCGGCCGCGGCCGGCTGCAGGGGCTTCATACCCCGACGGATCTGCCGGACAGCCCCATCCGCTGCGGCCGCGGTAGCAGCGAGGAGCTGAGGGGGAGATGCGGGAGCCCGCAGGGAGCGCAGGACGGGAAGGAGGTGATGATGAGCACCTCCGGAGGAATGCGGCGCAAGGCAATTAAAAACAGAGAGAGAAAAGGAGGTGCAAAGGAGCCCTTCTGAAGCAGGGCAGAGCGAGGGAGGAGAAATGAGAGCGAACATAAAAACCCCAGCCCAGCAGCAGCCAGAGCTGCGCTCCAAAGGTCACCTCTGGGCAGGAGTTTCATTTCACACAGGAGTTTTGTTCATTTGTTAATTATTTGGGATGAAAAGAGAGAGATTCCTGCAGCGGGTGAGGAAAGGGCCGCAGCAACGTTTGAATTTCAAAACCAAGCTGTTTGCAAGGAAAACAGATGGGGAGAGGGAAGAAAGAACTTCAGGAGGAGAGAGGTTCTGGCGAGGGTCCGCAGTGCCCCTGCCCTCACCAAGGGTACCAGCAATAAGCCCGGCAACAGCCCTGGTGTTTCATGCTCAGTCACATCTCTCCTGCCCCCTCCCTGTGCCATCTACCATGTGTCTCCATTCCCCTCCTGTGGGACAGGGACACCAGGGATGAGTCCTTATGGAGGGATGTGGCTGGGAGCAACAGGACTGCAGGTGATGAAGATGCTCCAAAACCAGTCTCAAAGCAGGAATTGCCTCTGCCCCTCTGCAAAGGGTCTGAGCCCAGGAGGACAAGGGAGAAGAGCAAAAGTAATTGGAAAGCCAGACCCAGAAAGGTGAGCACATTGACCATGGAATAAACCAAAGCTTTTCCTCCTTCTTTTTGCTTCTAAGGCAGCAGTTTGCTTTTTATGGAGTTGGAGGCCCAGGGAGGATCCAAGAACATTGGACATAAAGCACAAGCAGGTGAGTTAAGCCCCCAGGGCGGTGCAGGACAGTGTGTTAACCCAGCACCCAGACAGGTGCGGTGGAGCACAGCACCCTGTGCATCCCTGCCTGGGCAGGAGGGGAAGGGCCTGTAGGCCCTACTCTCCAGGTAAATGCATCACACCTAGAACAAGGAGTGGAAGGAAGGCAGAGACCCTGCCCTGCTGCCCCCAGGGCAACGCTCCAGCCAGCCCCAGAACTGTCCCAGCTCGGACCAGTGCTGCCCCGTGCCTCAGTTTCCCCATGTGACAGCTGGGGAGGGCCCAGTCGCTCTGCAAGCAGCCCATGCACAAGGAGCTGGGAATGATCATAGGATTAGAGCAAGGATTCCTCATGATTTCTTGATTACTCTAGATCTCCTGCTGAAGCTATCAAGGGGATTTCGCTCTCAGCTCCTCTGCAGCAGTTCTGCCCTGCCAAAGCCAAGGAAAAGTCCAGTTTCAATAGCCCTGAGTCTGTTCTGATCTCCAGAGCTCAAGTGTCTTTATGCCTAATGCAGAATTAGACTGCAGCAGCCGTGGTGGAGAGTGTGGGCACACAGCAAAGGGCCTGGGGGCAGAGCATCCCTCCCTGCAGCATGACCCTGTTCCTCAAGCTCTACGCAGTCACCTCTCCCAGCATCATCCATCCCATCAGCAGCAATGTTGGTGGGCACATAAAGGCAGCAAAGAGACACGATGACCCAAACCCCACCTCCTGCTCACCCACAGCCTTTGCGGATGCCAAGACCTGCAGCAGGAGCACAGGAGGCTGCCCTGAATCTGGAGGTGAAGGGCAAAGCCCAGGGTACCCCAATGCCATCCTCATCCCAGGTGATCCCTGCAGGACGGGGACATTCAACTCCTCCTGGGCTCCCCATCCTGCACCAGTTGTGCCCCACTGCATAAATCACTTCTGTTCCTGGCTTCCCGTGGCTCCCACTAATGAGGCAGCAATAAAGAAATCAAGGGCCAGGTTATTAATAAAGCAAAGCAGCTCGGGGAGGCTGCACTCTCCCCCAGCAGCACAGGGACGAGCAAATCCGGCATGATTTGAGCATCAGTGCCTGCGCCGGAGTTCCGAGATGGAGCCACTGCTCCTCCACCCATTCCCTGTCATCATCCCTGGCTGTCAGGCACCCGCTCCTGCCAGCACCTCTCACCAGCACCGCTCTGGAGCCGCGGCACAACCCTGATGCACCGAAGAGCTCAGTATGTTATGTGCCTACGAGCAAACACTGAGCGGAGTTCGCAAAGATGAGGCACATTTAGATGCAAATGGTGTTATTTCTGTCTTCAAAAGTGTCATTAATACATTTTCTGCAATTTGGAGAAATCAGTGGCAATTATTTTCTTCGAAATGAACCATTAGCCAACTTTCAGTTGAAGGGGCAAAAATACCAAAGAAATTGTTCCGTAACTGACACGCTTCCTCCCTCCAGGTCTGCAAGCTGCTTCCTCATGCCAACAATAATTACCAAGCAAAGGAGCTAAACAGTACTCCAAGGAGACAGATGTGCACGAAGCCGAGTCCCTGCTTCTGCGGCGCACTAGAGGGCTGAGCCAACACGTGTGAATTGAGACCAGCCCAAACCTCTGCGCTCACGGCTCCCTGCCTGAGCATCAGTGTGTGGCAGAGCCCATCGGCATCAAGGCTGCATGCGCCTTGCTGGAGTTTTTAATGCCACGGGTCCAAAAACCTTCACCAGCACCCACGGTACCAATACCCTGTAATGCCTGGCTATAAAACCCACATACCCTGGTGTAAATCCAGCCTTCGGTGTGATCTCCCGGCTGCTTTGCTGCTAAATGAAAGGAAAAGGAGGAAAAAGGAAAGACAATCTGTGGCGAAATTAAAAGAGAATGGGAAAATAAAAGGCACCTGCTCTGATGTGATTCCTTGGGGTGAGAGCAGATTTACGTACTGCTGCAAGCGCTCATTAACTGCTGGTGAATGACAATACCACGGGCTAGGCAGGAAAACCCGCTGGCCTCTGCTCTCCCGCCTGCCCTGCACAGCCCCAGCATCAACGCACCTCCAAAGCAGCCTTTGCTCCTGGGAGGGAATTTAGATGAAGCTTCGCCTCAAGGCCACAGTCGCTGGGGCATCCCGATCAGTATCACTCACTACCAGCGCCTGAGGTCTCGAAGTGCCTCATTTCTGGTGGGTAATTAACGAAAGCACTCATTCTTCCTCCCCAGGCACCCCAGAGCTGGCCCCACAGATGGGGCCACCAGCCAGTTCCGCGGTGCTCTCTCTGGGATAAGCCTCAGCCACAACGGCAGCTCCTCACCCATGATGGATGGGCCCTGTCATCCCTCCCAGCCCTTTCCTATTGACTTTAGATTTTAACACACATCATAAAGCACCAGAGCAGCAGCCTGCGGCAGGGCAGACACCTGCACATGACCTGCAGCAGCAGCAGGATGAGGGGGTGCCAGTGCCCCGATCAGAGCAGGTGATGGATGAAGGCTTTAAAGCATGTCCAGGATAAATGTCCCCTTGGCACAGTGATCACAGAGCTCTGCAGGTCCCAGCCAAAAGGGCCAAACCACCACTCAGAGCCCATCCCTGGGCACCCCAAAACACAGGGTTCTGCAGCCAGCCTTGCTCAGGGGGGTAAGAACACAGGTCCTGCTCTCAGCGGGGCTTCGTTATTTGAGCAATTAAATCCCTGCTCCTGGAAAGCATCTCCTTGGCTGCCTCTCGCTTGCTCTTCAGCAGTGAGCAGCTGCATGGCTGAAGCATCTTCTTCTGTTCAAGCACAACCAAACTGCTTCTTATTAATCTCAGCCTCCCAGAACCACCGTCCCAGGGTGCAGCACCCCACGGGGTCAGGCTGAGGCTCTCTGGGGGTCCCCAGGGCTGTCCTTGCTCTCCATGGGCCACACTGAGCTGTGGATGATGCTGAGCTGTGGATGATGCTGAGCTGGTGCTCCTCGAAGGAGTGAAACCCAGCGTGCAGCTGCTTAAGGCCCATAAATTATGTTTGTGTTACCTGCTGAATGCTTAATCAAAATAGCGTATTTCACCCACTGCCTTGACTGATCTCCTCTCTGCTTTTAGTGGCTTTTTTCATGTCCTCTTTTGCTCCGATATGGATCCAATATCTCCTGCAGCGTCCAAGACCATAAAGATAAAAAATGGGGTAATTGTGGCAGGAGTTGATTGGTGGGAAAACACACGACGACTATGCCATGGCAGATACGCTGCAGGGGCAGACACTCCAAAGGGATCGATCCCTCCTCTGGGCGCATCTGCTCCAACAGAGGCGCTGTGAACAGTGCGAGCTCTCAGATGGTGATGTGTGGTCCAGGGGGTCTGGGGAAGGCGGCTGCACCCTGTGAGCAGCCTGAAACAGCACCAGACTGGAAACAGTCGGATAAAGGAGACTCCAGCCATGGGTCTCACTGAGTTTTCACTCCAAGGTGAAACAGGAGAAAGGGCGATTTTGAGAAAGGAATCAGCTTGGGCTTCTCTCTCCAACACTGCTGTATGTCGTTGATGCTGTCCCTTGAGGAGAGAGATTGCGATTGGAGCATCCCAAGGGAAACGCTGCTAGGTGCCCAGTGGGATCACTCCTCTCCATCTTCAGAGGATTTTGGCTTTCCCAAAGCATAGAGCTGCTCACCACAGACAACATGAGCCCTACGGCTTGGGGCCTGATGGACAGCAGTGCCAGGAAGAGCCATCACACGGCATGGTGTGACAGCACCTCCTGTCCCTCGCATTGCTCCTGACTTCCCTTCTGCTTAAGCTGAAGCCCAGTGAGAAGCCAGCAACACCCAGGGCTGTTGACGAGCATCATCCACTAAGTTGTCAGCAAAGCCCTGGCTACCGCTGTGCTGATGCCTGGGCCAGAAACAGCCCAGCATGGCAGCTTGGGCAGCAGGAGCAATGGGAAGTTGATTTATCCACATGGCACACTTGTTATTTCTGACTTGTTGAAGGGAAATAGAGAGAAATCCCCAGACAGGCTCCTGAGAGAGCAGCTTCCATCTAGCACTGAGCTTTGCACTGTATTTAAAGTAACAGTCCCATAAATGAGGAGCCACAGGGCAGCCAGCAGAGCCAGTCAGCACAGAGAACTGATCCACTCAGCTTCATCCCAGCTCCCAGCACCAGTCTGAGAACAGCATCCATGTGTCCCACCTGCAGTTTGTTTCAGGATCAAACCCCTCCAATGGAGCCAGGTCTCTCCCACTTTCCAACAGGGATCCTCTCCTTCCCTGCTCATTCCAGCACCACCCCTATCCTTTTGCCCTCTAAGTACTTCCCCACCAGCACCACATACACCCCGGAGGAGCACACTTTCCTCCCCATGCAAGCATCCATCCTGATGATCCCCCTGCTCCATTGCCAGGTGCCCCATGGCTCCACACACCACCACAGCACCAAGCCCTGGGTTCCACGACAGCTCCATGGCTGAGGCACGCTGTAATTAAAGCACAGCTCACTACAGCTCTTCTAATTACAATAAAAGTGCAGCTGTACAAGGTGCTGCACGATGCCTCATCCCTTCTGGCCACGCAGCTTCTCCCCATGGGTTTGGGGCCCAGCAGCTCCCGGCCACCAGCACCCTCACAGGATGGGAAATACCAGCATCAAAACCACACCAGAGCCACTCCACCAACTCATGCTCCTTCCTTTCCCTTCCCAAGGCAGGGGGGCTCCCACAGCTAAATCCTGCTCCCCCTCCATAATTGCACCCAGTGCATTGAGCACAGCACTGGCTTGTTTTCCCCTTCTAATTCCTCCAATTTCTAAACTCCTAATGACTGTGTTATTAAGCCTGTAATATCTGGTTAAATTGTGCATGTCCTCCTGCTGGATCGCATCCTGCGAGGAGGCAAAGCTCCAGGCAGGAACGCCAGGACTGGATGCGCACAATGGCATCATGCTGGCATGGCAGCACCAGTAGGTGTTCCCGGGATGAAGATGGGTGAGAGGGAGCTCAGGACTGAGTGGGGAGAGATGCTTTCCTTCACCCCTCCATATGGAAAATCCCATTTTTCCATTTACAAGTGATGGATTTGAGCTTAAGGAAGGACGTGGCCAGAAGCTGGCATTGAGGATGGCTCTGAACATGGGGACAAGAGGAGACCAGCCACATGCTCCCATGTGGGATGGAAAGACCCAAGGGAGGCAAAGCAATGCCTCTGTGCTGTGCCACTTATTGGCACTGTGAGCCTGGGATTCACACCAACAACTGGGGCTGCTTAAACTCATGGATTCAGGATTCCTTCTTTCCCTGAAGAACAAGATCCCACAAGCTACTCCAGGAGCCGAGATCACCGATGGCTTATCAAAACCCACAACACCCCAGCCTCTTCCCACCACATTCTGCCCCCGGCTCCCCAGCAGCACGGTTACAGCAGTGCAATGGGATAAGTGGGAATCACTCTGCTGGATCCTTACACAGAACTTCAGGCTAATTCAGTTTGATCCTTGCTTGCTGAGTCCCAGAGGAATGCCAGTGAGAGGATGACAGTGGGAAATGAACTGAGATGGGGCTGTGGATGCTGAGTGAGGATGCACTTGGAGAGCAACACAAGCCAACAGGCAGCTCCCACAGGATGCAGGGACAAGAAAAATTGGCTTAAAGGCTGATAATGAAAGCCCTCCTGTCAGGGTATTAATACCTAAATGCAACCAGCAAATGCATTAGCAGGGATCCCACTGGGGCTGTTGTGCTGGTTTATTTGATGGGTTTAATTAATTTATTGCTCTGCACACAACTGCTCTTCCCAACCCCCCGTGGCCATGCCTTTCCCAAGGGTGGCTCTGGGGACACCCCAAGGCAGCACTGACAGGCTCAGTGACCCTATGGGGGCCCAGGGATGACCCCACCCTGCCCCACATTACACAGGGGCTGAAACCCATCTCCCAGCACACACCACTCACTGCCTCGGCTCCTTCCACCTCCGTCAGTGCCTCAGGTCCTCGTGGCCCAGCTTGGCTGTGCACAGCCCCATGGGGTCCCAGCACAGGGACAAAGCAGCTCTGAGCCCCCCACCGTGTGCCTAATCCTCTCCAACAGGGCAGGAGTCTTCTCCAGCTCCACCATCTTCCTTATACCCCCCAGCTGTGCACATGGGCAGGGGTGGGGGGGTGTGAGGCAGCAGCAGCCACCCACCCAGCCCTCCAGATGCTCCCTATCCTCATTAGAGACTCCCATAGGGACCCACAGCCCCCATCACTCTGTGCTGTCCCTATCAGTGCAGTCCTTGGCTCTGCCCTGAGTTCAACCCCAAAACGTTTAGGGGACAGGGACAAAGCACCCATCCACCCCCCCAGCACCCACAGTCCAGCGCCTTTACACGCTTGTTCAACCCCTTCTATGTTCACATGCCCCATCCCTGGCAGTGCTCAAGGCCAGGCTGGATAGGGCTTGGAGCAACCTGCTCTCGTGGAAGGTGTCCAAGGGGGTTGGAACTGGATGCCACTGGCAGGGATGCACCAAACCCCATCATGACCCCCTCATCCCACCACAAATCACAAACCCCAGGGTGCAGGCGGTCACTGGTTTGAGCATACATGGATGTGCATACACGTGTGCGCACCTATACACACACATGCAAGCCCAGACATGCATGCACACGCCCCAGCACACGATTAGGTCTCATTTACTTCTTCCCCCCTCCCATCATCACCAGCCACACTACAGGGGTAGATGTGAGCAGCACTTCTCCCGTTCCTCTCTTCCCGGGCTCCCTGAGGAGCAGCGTGCAGATGTTTGCTCTGTGACAATCTACATCCTGCTGGATTCAATAATCACATCAATTACCCCAGGCTTCCATTCTTGGAGCTCTGCGTCCTCTGGCTCTTCACTGCCAGCTGGAGGGGCAGGGGGTCCCATGCAGCCGCTGTGGGGACACAGAGCCTAACAACAGACAGGGAGGTCACAGGGAATTAGTGGCAGAAGGGGCTGGATTCCCTCTGGGAAACAGAAAAAAGCTGCAAAGCTCCCAGTTTCCAACCTTAGCGGGAGGGGAAGCCCTGAAGTCTGCATTGGTGTGGATGGGGAGCAGTGGGAATGCCTCCGGCTCCTCACGGGACCCTTGGGCTGGTGTTGCCCATCAAGGAGGTGTCTGGTTGTGCCACGTGTCATTGTTTTGGCAGCTCTGGAGTCAAGTAGCTCAATTAAGCAGGAGCAGCCTCTGTGCAGCTGCCTCCCCAGCCCAGGCAGTGATTAAATGCTGAAATAACACAGCAGATGGGAAGCAGCAAGGGAATGGAGCTCAGAGGAGCCCCAATGGCCTCTGCCACCGCAGCAGCTGTAGGGGCCTGGGATGCTGCCCATGGTGCCATGCTGTTCCAGGCCACATCCAGAATCCCAGGCCCTGGCCAGCAGGAGGAAGGCATCCAGCAGATGCCATGTGTAGGCACGGCTGTGGTGGGATGTGCCTTGGGATCTGGGGTACATCTGGAGATGTCCCTCCCCATCCAGCATTGCCTGGGACCATCCTGCCTGATCCCATTCCAGGGGCCCCATATCCATGCATTGTGACACTGTCTCCCTCATGCCTGGCTCATCCTCATCCCTACCCCTAACCACTGACACAGATCCAGGTCACCAAGTCCTGAAAATGCTAGAAAAACCCTGAAGAGGAGATCTTTCCAAATTCCAGCTCCCACAGTACATCCTTGCTCCCGGAGCTGAACGGGAATGGTGGCACATGGAAAAGCATCACGGAAAATTTTAACCAAGCCCCTCTATTGATCTAGACGTGAAGCACATACCCAAGCAAGCCTCCACTCCGCTTGCAGATCATCTGCATTAAGCTCCTTCAGCCCAGTACAGGAGCATCACTGAAAGGCCTAATTATAAGCTGCCAATAGATAAATACTAATGTGAGCCCAGAGTGGGCTCAGCACAGAACCAGACAGCCAGGGTTCTGTGGGGCTCTCTAGTGCTCCCATGACAGGCAGTAGTGATGGTTGGCACGAAGCTGGCATCGCCCGCATGTGCTGTGATCCCTGCTGCACCTGGTAGAACCAGCAGCGAGCACAGCAAAGGCAGCAGAAGCCTTTGCCCCAGCCCTGAGCCTCAAAAGCAGCTCCTGAGGGCCAGAGGTGCTCATACGAGGAGCTGGCTGTGCGTCAGTGCTGCAGGCTGGTGTTTGCAGCTCTCAGAGGGCACCGGCTCCCACGAGGCCACCTGAACATCTTCATATTCACATTTCCATCACATCCTCCTCAGGCAGCACTGGCTTCTGTCCTCCATCCCTAAATGCCGCCTCCAGAAAGGACTGCCTCAGAATATCTTCTCTTGTCATTCGGCTCCCATCCTCCTCTTCAGGATTCGCCTGTTTGATTCTCGGTGTTCACAAAGGCTTTGGACTTTGTGGGACCTGGCAGCGAGCAAAACGTATCTCCTACCTGGGGCTGGGGCAGGGATGGCCTCAAAACCCCTGTGGGTCACTTCAGATCAGGTCCCCCAGCCATGCCAGAGCTCCCATGCAGGGTCCCATGCTTCCAGCTGGACACAGGCACCTCTGCAACGAGGGGGGAGGAATAAACTCCCATTTCTTACAGCAAATGGTGCCGTTTGGGTCTGTAACAGCTCACGCCCGCGATGCTGCAGTGTCCAACCCCAGATGTCATTCACTTGGGGACAGCCCTGGCCATGGCTCTTTCCCAGGCTCACAGCCAGCAGCAGCTTCACTGCCACTCTTGTTCTGAGCATGAACTGAATCTGTGCAAGCTCTACCTGGCAAACCGGATCTGTGACGTGATCCTGGAGATGTCTTCCAGATCTGCATCCTCCTCCATTAGCAGCTCCCGGCCAGTTCTGGAATAGCCCCAGCACACAGCTCCGAGCTCAGTCTCACACCCAGGCCTGTGAAGCATGATGTGCTGGGATGAACCAGGATGCTCCAGGCATCTCCCCATGCACGGCTGAAGCTGCACATGCAGATATGCTTCCCAGAGCACACACTGCTCCGGGGGCCCCAGTGGCTGGGGGGAGGTCTGTCCCTTGGTTAACTCTCCCCTGTGTCACCTCTCCATCCCCAACCCACCTGCCTTTGAGCACATGCTGATGCTCAGCCCCGACTCTGCTTTCTGGGAGGGGGTGGTGACAGTGGCGGTGGCGGTGGGGGCCCGGTGCAGCAGTAGCTGGCAGGGATGTGACAGGGTGTGATAGAGCCCACACCCCCCGGGAGCTGTCATGGAGCGTTACTTTCAGGAGCTGCTGAATAATTTGCATCCTGCAAGACGCAGCTTCGGGGCTGTGTTTGTCACAGTCAATCTGCAGCTCGCTGCCTCCGGAGAGCACAGCATGATAACGGCATCCAGCCTGACCGGGATCGCGCTGCCACTGCCATCACCCCGGCACGGAGCCACACTGCCAGCCCTACTGAGCTAGGCTGGTGCTGGTGCTCCATCCACCCCAGTGCAGCTCCTGTCACCCTCAGCCCCTGGGATGTAAATTCTTGGGTGCTGGCAAGGAGCCACTGGGTCATGGGTACTGCAGGGTGGATGTTCCCAAAGTGCCAAAGAAGCACCAAAGAGTTTAAATGCCGTTCTCAAACAGCAAGTGCAGGAGCATCACCTTTGGCTCCAGTGTCCTGTGTGCCTGCCTGTGCTGCATGTCACAGCTGGGGATGCTGAGCTCCCACCTCCTCCTCCGTCCCCAGCACCATGGGAATGGGACAGAGGATGCTTGAGGATGCTCCTTCTGTGACAGCTGCCAGTCCTGCCATAGAGCTGGATCCTCTGTTCTTGTCTCCTCTGCCAGGGAACAGCCAGAGGGACCGGGATTCTGCAGCAGGAGGACAGGGCCATTCACAGCACTGCCAGGCACGGTGGCACCGGGTTGCGCTGGAAGCGGAGGGGAAGAGGGGGAAGAGCCAGAGCTCAGATCTTGCAAAGGGGCTCAGCCCCTCCCAGGGCCATCACTGGTCCTCCCTGAGCAGGAAAATGCATCGAAAGTGCCTTTATGGGTGCATCTGCCCATGAACCCTCAGGTCCCTGCCCTGTAGTGATGAGGGAGCCCTTGGAGAGGGACCAGGCTGGGCAATGTGACATGAGGACATCATGGACATGTCTCCAGCATTGTCAAAGCTCAAATACACAGACCCAGGAGCACCTCCATCTCCCCCAGAGCACCACAGTTCTCCCTGCTCTGCACAGCCTGACCTGCTAGTGCACCCCAGGCACCCCAAAGCAGATGGGTGCTGCAGGCTTAGGCACCCTGAGGGCAGGACATGCTGCCCTCCCATCCCTCTGCTTCATCCACAGCCCGTTACAGCCATTGACAACTCCAGCTCAGCATTTTGGGATTCCCATCCTCCCCTCTGCCTCCCAGCACGTGCCAGCCCTGCCAAATTCCAGGGAGCAATTTGCAGTGATTTGCAGGCTTCCCATCATCATCCTCCGGCACAGCCTCCCCTTTGCTGCCAAAGTTCTCGATTCAAGGGGAGGGGGGACTGTTCTCACTTTTATGTGCTATCTATAGTCCCCTCTATACCTCTATATATAGATTATATATCTCTTAGCTAATCTCTTTGCAATCACAAACCCATTAAATTAATTAGGCGAGGGAAGGAGAGGGAAGGCTGGATGCCCCCGAAGAGCAGATGATCATTTTACATTCATTTATACCCAAATTAAAGGCAGGTCAGCCCCAGGGCTGCCTGTCCTGGGCTGCTCCAGGCACACAGGGCAGAGCCACGAGCCCACTGCAATGGGCCCCTTGGGCAAAGGCTCTGACAGCACCACAGCCATTCCTTCCTTACAGGTTGGGAAATGCATGGAAAAAGATGGAGGTGGTGGGAGCTATGTGAGACCTCCAACTCCTGCAGCCCTGCGGCATTCCTTGACGGACGCAGAGCAGGGGAGGGTTGGGAAGCGAGTTCCGAGCCCCCCATGCAGCACTGGTGCGGCTGCTCCCACCTCGCAGGCGTGCGAGAATTCCACATTCCGGGAAGGGAGGGTGTGAAGTGGGCATGAACCCCGCGAGTGGCAGCAGCAGCGGTGGGAGCAGTCACTGGAGCTCCTGGTTGTGAGCTCAGCACTGGTACCTGCGTGTTTGCATCCAAATGCACCCCCAGCTCCTCTGCCTGCAGCTTTCCCACGGGATTTGGTGTGAGCCACTGGGTGGGAGAAGGGTGAGGCTGAGATGAGCACCCAGGGAAGGAGAACATGAAGCACCCCAAGCTGCACGCCGGGACCGGGGAAGCTTCCCCTCCGTGGCTGATTGATGGCTGCCTGCTGCACTCCCCAGCCATCACTCAACCCCTAATCCACAGCCCTGATGCATTCTCCTCCTGACAAGGAGCTGACACGGTTTTCATTGCACTTAATCAGCTCTTTAAGTTGAACACCCCAATCGGAGCAGCTGCATTGGCAGCGGTCAGTCCGCAGGGGTGGGGACCAGCAGGTGGGATGAAATCCCTCACTGGAATTGCAAGGACCAGGACCCAGAACCTCTCCCTAAAGGGCCCCATCCAAAACCCAGCTCAGCTCCGAGCACCTCCCAGCCGCACCAGCAGCAGCCCGGTGCCATTTCAGCGGCTCTCCCCTTCCTCCCATGTTCCTGCACATGTCCCTGGCTCTGGTGACATCCCCCCCCCCATCACACCACCACCACCCTGGCTGTAAACCACACTGGAGAGAAAGCGAAAAGAGCTTTCACTCGTCTGATTCCTGGTGATGGGAAGCTGGAACACACTGTGCTGGAGCTTAGGCGCAGCTGTGAGGATCCAACTGCATTCACACAGTTCCCTGCTCCAGGCCACTGAGTCCTCAGAAGCCCCTCAGTGACAAAGGAGGTGACACCAGTGCCACAGGGGCAATGGGGATCCTGGACTCTGATGGGTCCTGCGGTGGTGCTGGGCCACGGCCACCATGGAGTAGTGGGATGAGTAGGTGATGGCCAAGCTACAGGCTTGGCACTGATGGACAGGGGGAAGGAAGCCTTGCTGTCCTTTGTGACAGCCAGGCAACGCGCTGCTCTCCTGTGCAGCAGCCATTGCGAAGCACTGTGTGCACAGTGGAACAATGGGCTTCACTCCACATGGGAAAGGATGGGAATGAAGAGCCTGGCGGGAGTGAAGAGCTTGGTGAGGTTTTGGGGCTGACCTGCAGCAAAGGCAATGTTTACCCTTCCCACGTGAGCTCAGCTGCCGAAAGCAGACATTGCTGGAAGCAGCGGGATGAGCACAAAGACACAGACGAGGCTGGTCCCAGTGCTGGAGCGGCTTCCCAAGGGTTTGGGAGCTGCTGGAGCACATCCAGGAGCAACATCCGGGATACCTGCTCAAGCTCCCTTTGTCCTTCTTGTCCCTTGGCTGCCCCCCTTGCCCACAGTCTTCAAAACCTAACACCTCTTCCTCTCCCTGGAGCCAGTCATGGATAACCTCTGTCCTTCCCACACATCCGGGGCTGGGACAGCCCCATGGCTACTGCATCCCCTCGGACCCTCCATGCCTCCTGCCCCTCTCTGTTTTCCCCTTTGCCTGGTCTTGCCTGGGAGTTGGTGCAGGCAGGAGCTGAGGGGCTCCCACCATGGGGCCCTGATCACATGCAGGATTCCAGCTGCTGCGGCTGAATTGAAGATGCTCTTTTAAAAGCTCCCAAAAGCTTTGGCTCTGGCACAGAGCTGATGTTCACCTTGAGAAAGGCATTTGCTGAAGGCCAGAGACACGATCTCTGCTGAAGTCAAATCTGCTCCAGTAATTCATGTGCAGACAAAAGCATCAACTTGGCAGTAGAGGGTTGGGGGGGGCTTCACCCCCTCCTTGCTGATGGATGGCTGCTCCGAGCCCTGTGTGTTGCTTGGCACAAAGCAGCTTGCCTCCATCAGAACCCAGATCCTGGTACGCAGCCGTGTCTTGGCACCCCAATAGCTGGAGCTGTGCAGGATGTGGCCTGGGGCTGAGAGGTGCCAAATCCACCAAGTCCTGGTGACTCCATGGAAGGAAGGAAGGAGAGAGAAGGATGGGGCAGAAGAGTGGATGCACAACCAAAAATGTGCTTCCTCCTGCTCTTGCTCCTTTTGCTCACTGCATGGTGGACGCTGCTGCTCTGCTGCAGGCAGCCATCCCATCGCAGCCTTCCCCTTCAGAATGAGCCTCCCAGATGACAGCCCCACTGCGTGTCCATGAATCTTAGCATGGGTTGGAGAGGACCTTCAGGTCATCTAGTTCCAACTAACCAGATGCTTCTCTCCCTCGCCCAGCAGCCGCAATCTCAGCTGCATGCCCCAGCCTCATCTGAAGGGGTCCCCATCCCAGCCCTGCAGCCATCAGCAGAGCATCACCAGAACTTTCCTCTCTGGCACTTTATCATCCCATAAAGCCCATTAAGGACCAGGCTTTGCTCCAGCCCACCCAGCAAGCAGCCCAGTTTGGGCTCCCCACCCAGCACGGGAGTTACAGTGCCATTGGGAATGAGAGAAGACGCAGAGGCCTTTTAAAATTGGAAGTCATTCATAAATCCAAACAGCGAGAAATTGCCTTTTTCCCCCCAAACTGTCCAACCTCATAAATATGTATTTCCCAATTTTCACTTTCTACAAACCTATTATTGCTTTTCTCAACAACGGGAGGCTGCAGTTAGCATTAGGAGTGCGTAATTTATCATTAAAATGTAATTTATAACATATAGAGTAGAACATAATAAAGTGCGGATATGGTGATGGATGGCCGGGAAGCATGTGTTTAAAGGGTATCTTGTTTACATCCTTGTAGGTCTGCTCCGAGAGGGAAATGTGATTGGTTTAAACCAATTACCTTTATACTCTGCTTTATCGTGGGCTCCCTTCTGCTTCTCCAACACCCCCTGTGCTCCACTGCGCCCAGGAGAGCCCCGGAGAGTATCCTGCAGAACCTGGAGCTGGGCAAAGGCTGAGCCTGGGACTGCGGGGGATTTATAGGGCATCAGATGCTGTGTCCTGGCCAGGGAAAGGGCAACACCCAGGGGAGGATGGAAGGGAGAGCACCCATGGAAGGGAGAGCTTGCTCAGCAGCAGGGTGCTGTGCATGGCACAGGCAGTGGCACGACTCAGAGGGCAGCAGCTCCAGCTGGAATCGAGCTCCCAGGGACAGCTCTTGTCCTGCTCTGAGCTGCCATACAGGCAGAGAGCAGCCAGCCCCAGCTTCTCTTTCCGAGTGAGCGGCACAGGGAATACATGCATTTATGGGCTGACGTCAGCAGGATGCGGAGCCACATGGAGCCGGGCGCAGGTGGGACAGCCGGGGCAATTCCCTCCTGGAACTGCCAGGAGAGACTGCCATGAGCACTAGAGCAGAGCCCAGCCAAGCAGGGGCAGGGGCCTGAAGTGATTTATATGTGCAGGTTGCATGTTCATGAGTCCCTGTGCCTGCTCGTCCCTACATATTAAATACACACATGGGATGTGGGAACAGAGCATGCTGGTCCAGGGCACATCTCCACAGCCGTCAGCAAGCCAGGGGGATACTTAAAGCAATTTAGGTGTTTTAAGGCTGGAAGTACATGAAATTCGGGAATGCCCAGGAAATCTGTCAGGAAAAGGCTCCCTGGAAGGAGCAGACGCGTGCAGGCAGCACGCATCCTGCATGCTTTGCCTTTGGAATTGATGCCAGGCACCTCTCTGCTCTCCATCCAAGAGGTGTAAATCCTGCACAGCTCAACTGATCCAGCAGGATTCTGGCTTCGTTCCTGAGCCGCTGACAGCTGAATCCGGCCCATTGTTTTCAATCTGTCTGCTTCCAAATTGCTCCTAAATAACACAGTTTATCTTTGGCTGATTGAGTCTAAGAATTTTGCAATTACAGACAAACAAGGACATTCAGTATGCCATGTTATTTGCATTTTTAAGGACTGAGATTTTTCCTGTGGGATTTTGCCTCACAATGATTCAGGTTGGGGATGACGAGTGATTTCAACCCTGACAGTACTGCATGCTCAGCCCATGGACTCCATCACCCCCAAACCTCTTGAGTTCTTCTCTCAAACCCATCCCAGGACTCCTTATGCAGCTGGAGATGCAAATTCAATCCAAACTGATGATTTCTATGCCTTTTCCCCCCTTCTTTCCAGCTGCATTGGAGTTGTGGCAAGTTGAACTGCAGCCATGATGCAGTAGAGTGACCCTGGAGCATCTTCAGATCCAGCAGCAGATGCAGCTCTGGTGTTAGCAGATCACCCTGCAGGGAAACTGGTGCCCACCTTTCTCTCAGAGGCACCATGTGCTTCCCACCAGCAATCTCATGCCAGACCCCCAAACCCCTTCCCATCGCGTCCCCTCGGGCACACTCAGGGCAGGATCCAGAGCATCCACAGAGGTCCCCCAGGGCCTTCAGCGAGGGGTCAGCAGCACCTCAGCCAATCCCAGCTCTTATCCCCCTTTTCCTGGGCATGCCTGCAGGGAAAACCTGCGGCCCGGCTGCTCCATTAGGATGGGCTCCCTCCTCCCAGGCCCTGTTTTCTGCTCTATTTCCCCATCCTGCCCCTGCCGCACCAGTGCTGCAGCCCTCATTGATCACCTTGTCAGAACCTCACTGCTTGCCAGGTGAGGAACACGAGAACTGCAATTATCCCTTCACAAGGAAGCCCGGGTCCCGGGGCTCTGTGAATGATTAATGACAGCGGCTGCTAATGCACTAAGTGTTCTGCCCTGCAACATACCCGCTCGAAGCCCCACGGGAGACAAACAACCGTAGTGGTGAAAACACTGCACTCAAACCTGGGCAATGCCCCAGTTTCAGGCCTATGTGTGGTCAGTGAGGGGCTCATCCCATTTGGCACCCATGGGAAGCATGTGGGTGCTGACCCTCAGCAGCACCCATGTGATCTCCTATCCCCCCATCACCTTCTCCCCCAGCCCTGTTATAGTCAATCCTTTGAAATGGTGGCTTGGGCAGCCTGGAAACACAAGCTGAATCCCTGAATTTTTGCATCCAACGTGCTCTTTGGAATTACCACTACAAAGGTGGCTGTGCTCATGTGGGCCGCACAGGGTGCTAACTCCCAGCACGGCTCCAGGACAACATGGTGAAGGGATGCTCCAGACATCCCAATGCCCATGGTGCTAGGAAAGGGCTGGATAAATCCGCCATCTCCTATGGGGTGCTGCTCCAGGCCTGCACAGACCCTCTGTCAACAGACAGCCCAGTGCCATTTATTAACAACAGCTCTCTAGCCAGCAGGCCATTAAATCAAAGCTGCAGCTCATCTTTCATACTCTAATTTTTGCCCCTATTTTATTAGGTTATGTTGCTAAGTGCAATTCCTGATGGGAAGGCAGTGGTGATGGGGAAGGGAGAGCACCCAGCAGTGAGGGCTGGGATGGGGGTAGCATCTTCTCCCTCCTCCTTTTGCCCCTGTGCCCATCACAGGGCAAAGCATCAGTGCTTTTCTCAGAATCCCTGTCAGCAGCCACTTTGGTGTCTCTAAACCCTCCCACTAATCCTGGCGCTCGGTAACAAACTGCTCCTGGAAATTCACAATGCTATGGCTTCCTGTGTTATGGAAGAAGGACCTAATGGGAAGGGAACTGAGTATAACATCATGTTCAGTTAAGCTCACCTCACTGCAGTTTAACACTATAGGGGAACCTTGGGCTGGCAGTTGAGAGGGTTTGATCACATTTCATCCTTGCCAAGGATGGGGAGGGAAAGGGGTGCTCAATTAAACATGCACCTTGTTAATGTTGTGGCTAACGTGGCATTCAGGTGCAGCGCATTGCTCTGGCACCGGCTCCCAGGTGCGAGGCAGCAAAGCCACCGAGATGGCTTGATCCAATTAACCATCATTTATATCGCATTCATCAGCACTTCCCCCTGGGGCATTTGTGGCTGTGCTGGGAGATCCTAGCTGCAAGAACCTCTTCCCTCCCTGGCTCCTGTCATGCTGAGCACCCCAGGGATGCAGTCACCTTTCAGCAGCAAGACGTCAAGTTCTGTTGGGGTGGACCTCATAAATTTACACCCCATCACTAAAGATTCTTTTGGTGTTTGGACTTCATATCCTGTGCTTCTCAAGGAATACAACTGAGGTTGGGTTTATTTCCCTCAACACCCCAGATAATGAGAATTGCCCCTCCCCATCCCTGTTTCCTGGAGTGTGGAAGCCTCATCCAGAGGAAGTCCCACCACAGAGACCAACCATGGCTGGTGCCAGCCAGGGCATAAGGAAAGAAACAAGCCATTGGGGAGCCTTGTTCTCCTTCTCCCTTTATGAGCCACACACCAGTGGAGGGTAAACAGATGTTGTTTTCCTCACAGAGGGTCTAATTTACGGCTGTGCCCACACTCGAGGGGGAAGTGGGGAGGAGATGGCAAGGAGAAGGAAGAGGAGGCAGAAAGAAGGGGGTCTCCAAGGGGCCATTTGTTCAGCTCACTGCTGCTCTGTCCTTGCTCATCCTTGCGCTTGCTCCCAGGGAGCAGCCACATAAAATGAATGGGTGAGCCCCCAAAATGCTGCATGTCATGTGTCCCCCCCACCATGAGCCAGTCCTGGGGTCTGACTGAGCCCCATTATAGTGTTCAGCTCAAATCCTGCCAATGCCTCTATGCTGGGGAGGATGAGGACGCCCCGGGGTGACGGCCCCAGGGACAAAGGATTTCGAGGCTCATTTGATGAATCGCCTCTGAAAAGAAATTCCTTCAAAGCAGGAGAGGCTACAAAAGCACATTACATCCATAAAATGGTATTAATGAAGAGAGGGAATAATCCCTCCTGTGTGTGCCAGGTAGGGCTGGCTGGGGCTCCCTGAAATCCTGTCCTCGATCTCCCGGTGAACACCCACAGCCAAAGGGTCCCTGAAGGATGGGATCCTCCTGGATTCTGTCACCTTGGCCAGACTCAGCCACCACAGAGGATGGATGCTCCATCTCTGGCAGTGTTCAACGTCCCAACGTTGGACGGGGCTTGGAGCATCCTGCTGTAGCAGAGGGTGTCCCTGCCTGTGGCAGGGGGTTGGAGCTGGAGGAGCTTTGAGGTCCCTTCAACCTAAACCAGGCTGGGATTCTGTGACACAGGGACAGGATGGATGCCGAGGTGCTGAGCACCAGCCGGGGCCCGCAGCTCCCTTCCCCAGCCCGTGGGGGCAGCTGGGGCGGTCGCTCCTCCTTTCATCCTTCCCTCAGCTGAACTTTCATTCCCTATAATCAGGCCTGATATTAATGATGCATAAAATTACCCCTGATTAGAAGAACCTTTCCCAGCAGCGGCTGCGGGCGGGGGGAGCTCCCAGGGGTGAGGAGCAGCACGAGCCCTGCCTCGGGCATCTGCCCCAGCACAGCCACCGCTCCCTCGGTTAGAGGCTGACGGCTCCAGTCGGTCGCTGCATCCTCACATCTCCGTTGTGAGCCCTAATTAAGGGTTCAGTGGGAGCATCCCAGAGCAGGACCACGCACCCCCTGCACCCCGTTCTGCTGCCAGCCCAGAGCTGTTTGCATCCCCTCTGCCCTGTGTCCCAGCGGGAGATGGGAGGGCACCACCTATCCCTTGAGGGAAGCATCCTTTTAACAACAGCTGAGGCTTTTGGTGTGTTTTTCAATGGTTTAAGTAAATGGTGCAGCTAATGAATGTGAAATTGCAGCAAAAGAGAAAAACACCCCTGATCAAAAGCTCCTGTGATCTGCATGTCAACACTAGAGAGGTAATTCCTGTTACAATAACCGAACTGGAGGGATGCCCAGCATGGATAGATGAGTCACATCCTAGTCTCTGCTACCCCAAAACCCTGGCACCTGGCCCAGCCACAGCACCCATAGCCTGTGTGGGGAAAAGGCTTTGCACTGGCTGCAATGCCCAGCCTTGCTCAGAGATGGGGTGGGTGATGCTGGACCCTGGGCCATACCCAGGGCGATGCCCTTAGAGAAGAAGGAGGCTGAGAAGAGGCCAGGCATGCCAGGGATCACAGAATCCCAGCCTGGTTTGGGCTGAAGGGACCTTAAAGCTCCTCCAGTTCCAACCGCTGCCATGGGCAGGGACACCTTCCATAGAGCAGCTTGCTCCAAGCCCTGTGTCCAACCTGGATTGAGCACTGCAGGG
>JASSUY010031001.1:0-44733 GCA_032466535.1 Forpus xanthops | reverse complement strand
ATGTTGCTCCATCGCTGGCGGTGTTCAAGGCCGGGTTGGACAGAGCCTTGGGTGACATGGTTTAGTGGGAGGTGTCCCTGTCCATGGGGGGGTGGAACTAGAAGACCTTAAGGTCCTTTCCAACCGTAAGTATTCTATGATTCTATGTGCTGCCTTGTTAGCTATTAACCACTGTGGACTACATCTGTAAGAAGAAATTCAAGGTCTTCTGAGGGACGCCAAAGCAAGCAATGCCTTTAAACACTAAGAAGGTGTGGTGTGTACAGACAGACCCAGTACTATGGATGTAGGTAGCATATGTAATAATTTAAATCAGAGTGGTTTTGACGGTTTTATTTTGAGTGAGCCTAAAATAGAAAAGAGCAGTTGAAGGCAGTATGACAGAGAAGCTGCTGTGTGTAAAAGTAAGTTATTTCTGATTTTAGTATGAGCTCTGTGCTACCTACTATTTAATCCCTATTTTGTGACAGCTTTCCCATCTGTAAAGTGGGAGTCTAAAGTGAAAACTGTTGTATAAGAAACTGTTTTTCTTGATGGTCTTTACTCTGGTTAAGACTGTGCTGTGCAGGCATGAGAGGTGACTTGAAGATGAGGAGTAGCCTAAGAAACATTTTGCTTACCCATTTGAGCTGAAGCTTTACTCATAGAGCAAGAGTTACCTTACATTTCATACTTGAACGGCTACTGAAAGACTGCAGTTGTTATGACATTGCATTTCCATAGTTCACTCTAGCACAAGTTGCGTAAATGCAGTTTACTCTTTACTGACTACTGTTTGAGATGTCTATGAATAATGTTTTTCTGTTTGTATCTCAGTGCTTTCTGCTCCTTTGCAATTAGTTTCAGACATATCCAATTTAATTATAGAATATTTAATTCCTGTCTGAGTTAGGATAAACTCAGTGCAGATGGAGGAAGCTGCCTGAAAAATCTGCAGGTACTTTCATGGCCAGTCCTGAGCTTTGAACTGCCTTGGCCAGGCCAAATAAAGCATCTTCTATTGATGAAGCAAAGTTCCTTGTTTATTTGGACAGGTGCTTCCAGAGTGAGTAACCTTCTTTATGTTTCCTGTAAACACCTTTCAGACATTATATTCCTTGTTAGGCCTTTCAGGTGTAAGAAAGCTGTTAGTAGGGATCATCAACTTGCACTTATGTGGATCAATAAGCTTTATATAGTCTCTTTCCAAAAGGCAGATGTTAAACAATGAATGTACAGGAAGATAATTTAATCTGCTTGCTTTGTCAGCTGGTAATAGGTTGATAAGAGACACTTAACCACACAAGGAAATTCTGTTACTGTGGCAAGGAGCAATCACCCCATGGGAATGTTGTAAGTTGTTTGCTATCATGATAAATGCAGTTAAGATTTGGCTGAGTTCTTACATTTGCTTTTACAAAAAGTGTCCGTGTTGTCTTACTGACCTGTAAAGTAGTACAAACCATCAGTGGCTTGAATGAAACTGCGGAAGTTTCTCTTCAGAAAAAGGGAAAACACAATGTTTTCTGGTCTCCTCTCTTTGTTATGTGCTAGTATGACTGTTCTTAGGTGGGTGTGCACCTACCCATTTTGACTTATAGGCATTGAACCACCTGGAGAGGAGTTGGAATAAGGAATGAGCCGATGTCTGGAACAGGCTTCTTCGAAAGCTTGCAAGCACATCTGTGCTCTGGCATATGAGTCACTGAAGATGATAATTACCAAAGGCTCAAACGCTGTCAGTGTTGGCTGGGTGGCAAACTCTGGTGACTTTTCTGTAAGGACTGTGGAGGGGAAACTGCTTTTTGTGTTCACATTATGCATTTTGAAATGTCTACAAAAATTTGGAATTAGGAAGCTTATCAAAAGAACTAGGAATATGCGTAGCAAGTCAGAAGTGGCCTGCATCAGGCTGTAGCTGTTGATGCCCTGATGTAAGCTGTTATAAACAGCACAAGCATATGTGGTACTTTCCTGCATGTTATACTCTTCCAGTCATCAGCAGTTCTTGACTCAAGGACTTTCCCATCCAGACCTGATTCTATATATTGAGAGTGATCCTCAGTGGTCTCCCACGAACCATTTGCTATCCACTTGAACCCTTATAGTTAATTTAGGCATATCAGCATTTTATGTACCATTTTTATATATGAAGGATTTTCTTGTTAAAATTAGTGGTTTGGTCTCAAGATAGATCTTGATGCATAATATCCCATGCATGTTGTTCTTAGGCAGACAGGGAATACCAGGTCATCTGGGGAACTGATGGAACCCTTGGAACAAATGGGAAAATATACCTTAGTTAGTTAGTCCGTACTAGTACAGACGTAATAGCTTTAAATCCGTTTAAATGCATGGAAGCTAAGGTTTTAAGACATTGATTTAAGGAAAATACTGTAGTTATATCCCAGGAAAAGCTGTACAGACAAGTTCTGGTTTGAAATGCCTCTATTAATTGGCATTTTTCAAAGTCAACTTTAAATAGTGTATTTGTCTGTGAGAATTCTGTGTGATGATCTCTGTGACAGAGATCTAATCTGTTCCTGTCTTTGCAGGTACTATGGCTGGAATCCTGTACAGCCAGTTTGTTCAAACTTGTAGCATTTACAGTTACTTGCTTGTAGTTCTCATTACTTATGTTGAGATTCCCTCCCTTCCTAGTCTCCTTTGTGAGCTAAATCAAACTTTGTATCTTTCAATCTTTACAGTAAAGGAATAGTGTAATTATTTTTGCAGTGCCTCCTTTGGAGAGAATGCAGTGATTCTTAGAAAACAGAAGTTATTAATAAATCTTTTTTACTGGTTTAAAGTGAATTGTTTGCCTTGCTTTTAAGGGCTGCCAGACATGCAGGCATGTGCTACCTGCTCCCAGAAATCAGGCTGAGCTTAGGGAAAGAATTCCACCACCTTTTTTGCATTTCTTCGTAATGTGGCTAATTAGGAAGAGCACCATTCAGCCGGTGAAAATGAGTTTTGTTCCAAGCTGAAATGGAGCACTGTCATTAAGGTCTTAATGCTTTCATTTCTTTCCATGCTGGTGCTCATACAACCTTATCAGAAAAGAGCCCCACCTCCAGTCCTATAGCTTTCCCATATAAACTGTGCAGCTGTCTGTGATCATATGTACTGGAACAGCAGTACAAATCAGCTATACAGTGGCTCAGTTATGGTGTAACTCAAAAAGAAATGTTGGCTCTATTCTGAAACGGAGGGGTTTGTCCTTTTCTTAACTATTCATTTAACAAAAGGAGATAGAGGAGAGATACATTATGTCATCTTTGATTAACTTTCCTTTAAGCTAAAAGAACTGGAAGTTACCTGTCTCAAAGAGAATGCAGTTGGTCCTTTCAGTACTTTTTTCTTCTCTATTTTGTCTTTAACTTAAGGATAATCTCCAAACAGCTGTGGAAGAGATGTCATTGCTTTTATGTGTATTTGTATTTAAGTGTCTAATAATGAGCTTAAGTTCAGGTTTCTATTTTCCGAGCTTTAGTAGCCTTCAGGCAGGAATGCAGGGTCTGAGCATGCACATCTAGCAGATTTGGGGTTCTGCTTTACTCCATGTTAGGGGTGACCCTTCAGGGAGGAAGTATAGTTTTACATATATAGGGTGCAGAAAACTCATCAAGACCCTGTGCGGGTGACTGAGTTGTTAGTGACATCAGTCCCTTTAGGTTAAGCTGTCATTTCAGGAGACATGGTATCTTGGATGTTTCAATTATTAATGTATGAACTCAAACCACTTTTTCTTACTCTAGAGATGCCTTTTCAAGCTCAAGCTTTAGGACAGTAGAAAACCCTGGCATAAAAAGAGTGGGCAAAATTCATACAGTTTGGGGCACGGGCATGCATATGTATATGTATGTCTAATAATTCCTGGTAGTTACCATTGCTGTATGAAACAGCATTACTTTTTTTTTCCTCAATTTTACCTCAGAGTTTGGTTTAATTTTCTGTGTGAGGAATGAACGGGGCCTATTCTCGCCCTCTCCCTCCTTTTTAAAGTATGACTGACAACTAATTTGTTGCTTTCTTTTGCTTCCTTGTAGGCTGGCACCAATGCGATTATATACACTGTCCAAACGGCACTTTGTTCTGGTCTTTGTCGTATTCTTTGTTTGTTTTGGCCTCACAGTCTTCATAGGAATAGCCGGTAAGGATGTTGTATTTTTAAAAGTTTACTTGTTTGCTTTGTCTAAACCTGTTAGTATTTACAGTTGTATTTAAATGCTAATGAGCTTACTCCCCCTGGGGTGTCTGAGGGAGCTTTATTTTTCACGGGAAGGGGGAAATGTTTCTTCTATCTCATTTTCTCATAGGACTACTACCTACACAGATTTGGTGTTTGCAGCTGCCCTGCAGGGAAGAGTCAGTAAAGTAAAACAAAACCAGCTTTATTGTAATGTGGTTTTTTTCAGCAGGTTGCTATGTTAATTTTCTCCTCTGTATTTCAGTCTGTAAAATGGTAGTGCTAATAGCTGGTTTCCCATGAGGAAACTGATAACTGCTTGTAAAGGCTTCTTGATGTTTGGGTGATAAATGCCACAGAAATACAAAATGGTTTAGTAATGCAAAAATACAAATTTTTGTTGTCAAACGAGAGCTTAGGTCTCTGGTTTCAGAGACCTTTGTGGGAGTCATGACATGATCTGTGAGGCTAAGCACATAGTGCCTGGATACTTGTCCTAGGAGATCAGAGATCTGGTTGACAGAGATGCAGTGTGTCATTTGACACATGGAAAGCATGGGAGCCCTCTGTATTTCATGCCAGAGAGCTTCTCCAGGTCCAAAACATAGTCAGTAAAAGAAGTCAGCATGCTGTCCCTTCCGTATTAGTAAGCTAATACTCTGCTGTCTGGGTAGCTTTGTCAACATGGAAGTTAGGGAGAGGGGGAGGAATTTGTACTCAATGAGCAACCTGCCCCCCATTTAAGAATTATAAGGATGTTACCACTTCTCCCCACTTTACTGCTATTTTCACATCACGCAGCATGTTCTCCTGTGCCACTCTGTGATACCTCTTTACATGTCTGTAAGGTTGTCTTTACCACTGCCCTGTCCTTCACTTCCTTCTGAATGAGACAGGCTGCCCACGCATGAGACTCATCTGCTTCTGCCTGCCCTGGAAAGGGGAGTTAATTGGAGGCAGCTGTTTGGGCTTTTTGTGCCCATCTGTGCCTTGTAGGCAGTATATTCTTCATAACAGCATTAAATAATGAAATTTGTCTGTGTTTGATTTATTGTAGCAGACTAAGTTCCAAACAGATTTCCTATTCATAAAGGTTAAATAGTAATATTCCTGTGATTTTCCTAAGGGTGGTTGCTTTGGCCACTAAAATACAGTATAAGAACATTTGCAAGAATGCATTTTATATGAATGATAAAGGAAAAAAAATCCCTGGAATTACTTGATTTAGTGTCATTTTGCTATTTGGCATAAAAAGTGAACCGTATTTACACTGCCCAGTTGCAAGAAATGCAAGCAAGTTGTTTTATGTAAGACTAGGCAAAAAGCAGTGCTCCTGGAAGAGAAAACTGAACATCTAATTCTTAATCAGTAGGAGAACCTGAAAGAGAGCTATTTTAGTGTGTTGCATTGTCTGCATGCAGCTTGATCTTGATGATGTGGTTACCCTTTGGTCCAGGGGACTTGACTGCTGTAAGCAGGTCGTATGTACCCTGCTGCTGGCGTCCCAGGATTTACTTGCAGTCCCTTTCAGGAATGAATGTGAGATTCTTGTCCTTGTAAGACTGGTTTGCTGGATAGTTTTATTGATACAGCATGAACACAGTTCATTATTATAGCTTAATTATTTTTAAAGTAATGCCGTTTACCTTGGGAGAAGACTCACTGAATACTTAAAAGTGATGTTTTTGAGGCTTTCATTGTCAGCTCCTTACTGCCTGTGAATAGAGGGAGAGGCATTAACAATGGACTCCTCCCTCATTAAAGTGTTCAGTCTGAGCAAAAGTCACCAAACTCTCTTAAATAACTGAAAAAGTGGGAGATACATCCATATTTACTGTGCCACTTGAATATGCCATTGCCTGTACTCAACATCTCTATCTGCAGTTTCATAAGCCTAGCAGAAGTCTTGCTTTTCCTTCGAGAAAACAAGACAGTTTAAGGTAGCTGTTGTTTTTCAGTTTTTTTAACACAAGGCAGATGCAGACTTGTCGGTTTGTTTGTTGTTTTTTTTTCTCCAAGTTACAATTTTCTTTCCCTTTTCCCAGTGGGTCTCTGTCAGTTTTGGGGTAAGACAAGTGCAAGGAAAATCTAAGGCGCAGAGCTCATTTTCTGTACCTGTGTAGTTCTTCTGTTAACCGTCTCAGTGTGGTTCTTTGCTTACAGATGTCATTGTGTTAACTGAGCAAGACTAAAAGGAAAACAGTAACAGTGTAATTAAATCACCATATTTTAATAATATGACCACAGCATTGTTTTGATCTGTTGCTTGCTAGAGGAGTAGCAATTACAGCAGTAGAACCTCTTAATTTATGGGTTCTTTTGTTTGCCACTCTTAAAAACTGGGACTGTGATCTCTGCCCCAGTACTGGTTCATGTCTTCTGGTAAAAACCCCCAACTTCTAAAAAAGGCTCATTCTGTTGGTTTTGTTAAGACTTAATTACTGAAATATAATGAGTCAGCAACTGTGAGCGTTTACTGGATTTCAGTTGTACTTTTAAGAACAAAAATGACATCTAAAAATGTGCCCTGTTTAAATGTACTCGAGAATACTGGAAAGTTCAGTGATGTGGAGCTCACTTTGTAGTGGGTGGCTGTTAGTGAAGTTGAACTGTAATTTTAATACGAGGCTTTGAATGTGATGGGTGAAATTCTTCAGTTTTCCATTTAAAATTTGTAAGGTTATTAATGTTGTAGCTGAGTAGTTATAGAAGCCCAAGCAATGCTGCATGTTTAGAGCTGTCATGACAGCTAACTTGAAATACTTCTTCCACAGTTTCTCTGTAGAAACTTTGAAGTTCACATTTTTTGTGACAAATTGCTTTTCTTGATATTCTTTTTTAATACTAAGTTTGTGGCTGAAACAGCCTGTTTTGAGAATTAATAAATTACATTAAATTGCCAGAACAAATACGTAAGGGGAGAGACTATTTAGGCAGAGAAATCGTACTGTGGCTGAGAAGCCTCTAGAGTGACCCAAACACACATACATCCTGCCTGTGTCTCTCTATGTGCTATACATCTCTTCCCTGTCTGTTCACAGCCCGGTATATAGATGAAGACCTTTTCCTACTCTTCCATTTAATTTTTTTGGTTTAGAACTTTCATATATATATATGTATACACACAGGCATGCATGAATACTGTTGTGTATGTACACACACACATACATTCATCTTCTCCCCAGTGCCATGTGTTCTTGCATACCTAGGGTGTCTAAGGGGAAACCATACTGCTGTCTACAACAGCCATATGAGAGGGTTCTCAGAGGATATGGCTAGACTATTCTGAGCGGTACATGATAATAGGGTGAGAGGCAACAGACAAGCTGGATATTCCAGCTAGATACTAGGATTTTTTTTCTACCATAAGAGGGGTTAGATACTGGAACAGGTTACCCAGGGAGTCTCTGCCCTTGCAGATGTTCAAGATTTGATAGCACCCTGAGCAATATGGTCTAAATAAGCAAGATGGTGGACTAGATAGCTTCGGGAGGTCTCTTCTAACATAAATTATAATTTTATTGCTTCCCATTTATTGCATATAGAATTAGAGGTAGGGTGTGAGTGGTTGGACGCTGCTGGTGAGTATGTGTTAAGTGTGTATGTCTGTATACAAAATGATTGAAGGAATGGTTGCATAAAAAGTCTGGTAGCAAGCTGAACATCTCTTACTATAATTGGACATGAAATTGCATTGATTAAACAGATTGTTTTAGCAGAAATTGTTTATAGAACTTTTCTGCAATTCTGTTTATTTGTGCAATTATATACATTATATATTACAGACCCAGATTTATAGGAAAGGGGGGGCCCAATCTCAGTAGACTGAGAACGGTTCCAAACCAAATGTGGGTATATTGGCTTGTACAGACTAATGCAATGAAAACCCAACACTAGGCAGGAAGTACTCATACTATGATTGGACAGGTAAGTGTGGTACTCATACACAAAAAGTTATTAGCATCATGCACTCAAATACCATAAGACATGTTTGCCCTGGTACCCAAGCCTTGAGTGCAATACATTATGGATACAATGCTCTATGTAGATCAGATAATAGCAGTAGTTTAGCTGTAGAAACTTTATAGTGCAGTTAAGTATGCTGTTTCTCTGGTGTGTTTTGTGGCCCCTGTTGATCTTCAGGGTGCTGTAACAACAACAGTGTTAGCTAGCTCAGCTAACTTAGCTAGCTTTTTCTGTAACTGAGTACTTTCACGACTGCAGTATACAGCTTAGCTTGGGAAAAATACTGTGTGGATTATTGTAGTAGTTCAGAGTTTAGAGTACACGTGCAGGACTTCTGACATGGAGTTCTTGATTTATAATTTACTTCCTATTTAACCATGACTAGATATCCTATGGCAGAGAAGCTTAATGGAACATTCGGGACAATTTTATTAATGATACTGGAATGTCTTAAGTGATATATTTATCTTTCTGCTTAAATACCTGAAAAGTGGGATACTATTTAGTTGCTTTGCCTGGAGATGTTTTTGAAATCATGCATTTACATCAGTAATATGAATAATTCAGTATTATTTTCTGTCTTATTTCTTATGTGTTGTGTAGGTCCTAATGTAATCGAAACTTCTGTAGCAAGAACTGATTTAAATAACAGCCTAAAGGTAAGAGTTAATAAACATCACTGGATTACAGGAGTGGCTTTATTTGATGTCAGTAGTGTTAAACATTTCCCCCATCCCCCAATAATTGTAAATATTTAATTTTTTTACTGGGAAACTTCTTGGACAGGTTGCTTTCCAGTTTGAAATTGAACACATAATATTGTACTACTACAGTGTTATTTCGTGAGTGGCCCAGCAGCAGTTTCCAGTCTCTTACCTTTGTCAGCTGGTAAGGTAGAGAATTCTATGAATTTTCTACACAGTACTTTCTGATAAGGTAGCATGGGTGTTGATAGGATTCCCTGGGGAGTTCATGCTGGAGATTCTGGTAGGGGGTCCAGAAAGAGAAATTGAGAGCATAAACTGAAAACCAATGCTCTCAATGGCAACTAAGATACTCCTCTTGTGATCTTCCTTCCTATCAGCTGGGAAGGAATGTTTCTTTTTCTTATTAATTGTCCACTGTCACGTGAGCAAGACCTGGGATCTGGCTTCCTAACATGAACCTTCACATTTGTTCTCTTGAAAGCCCTCATAGTTTGGTTCTCACTTCTTGCATTTTTATCTCTGTCTAGCTCTTTACTGTCAGCCTAGTATCTGAAGTAATTCTGGTGAAACTGCTGAGAAGGTTTTGTTGCTTTGAGGGATTTTTAATTAAATTTTCTTTTAAATACACTGGAACATTATTATTTTTGCCTGTTAGCCACCTGTATGTGTTTGGCTTGATATTACATTATGGGTGGATTTTCATTTAAGTTTATTTTTATATCAGTTAAGTCATTCCTGCTTGTAGGTTTGATCTGCTAGTGATATCTTCTGTGCTTTTGAAATTAATATGTGATTTTTAGAAAATGTAGTGGAAAACAGTTGTTTGTCATAATTATACTGTAACAGGCTTAAATTTGAGGGGTCACAAATCTGACTTCTAATGTAAAGTGCTAGAAATGACTTTCTATTTTCAGGCTAAGTCTCAGGATTTTGTTTTTCATATCTGAACTTTTTTGGGTTATTGCTGCTGCTTTTATGTGCTTTTCTTACATATATGATGTGCAAAATACATATGCTGTTTAAGCTACTTCTCTGTAAGACTTTTATTTGAGCTCCTTATTGTATTGTCCACAGAACAGCACATATTATATCTATTCCCAAATACAGTGTCACAAACATAATGAACATGTCTTTGCTCATTGTAACTACAGATATATGACCTGACAGAATAATGGATGGTGCTAACCAGGTGGGTTTTTTTTACAGCTGAAGCCATTTAATTTAAGTTCACCACCACTATCTACTTACAACCAGCAGCTGTGGCTAACCTGCGTAGTTGAGTTGGATCAGCCTGATGGTGAGAATCCTACTCAGTTTTCAGGAAACTGCTATAGTAACCTGTATGTTGTATCTTCAGTTTCATCTGTCACATAAGTGATGCTGTTGCTTTCTGATATGGTTGGTGGGTTTTTCCTCTGATAAGTTTTCTTTCCCCTGCCCCAGTAAAGACATGGACAGTACTGATCTTGGGAACTGGAAGCAACAGGTATATGGGATAAGTTGTTTGTTATTTATGTGGAAGCAGTAGTATCTAGAGAATCTATGTCTCTCTTCTTTAATTTTGGAGAGAATTAGATATGTAGATTGTAATGATATTATTTTTTCCATAAAGCTTCCTGTAAATCTGTAAGAAGTACTGTATTAGTAATTGATAATCTGTCACGATTCAGTACAGGGCATCTGTGACTTACTGCCTAAGTATATAAAGAAAAAGATTTTGTGGGTTTTTATTAATATACTGGACTTCCAGTCTAGTAAAGTATAGCTTAATAACTTTAAGTAATCTTTGGATATCAACATGTGTTTTAAACTGTATTTGGAACTCTGAATTTTCATTTCTGCATGTAGCAATAACTTGATGTTTTCTTTTTTACTTACAGTATCCCTCAGAAAGAATGTTACTATGATAGTCAAAGTACTTGGAGTGGTGAAGGATGGAAGCACACCATATGTTAATAACCAAGTTCACAATCGGACAAGATTACTCAGTTGTTCACAAGTATGTGCCTTTTTAAACAAAACCAATGCAGTTCATTTTCTTTAATTTGTTTCTATGCATGTTACATTACACTGCAAATGAGAAGAATGTTAAGCACGTCTTGGGAAAGACTCTAGAGTATACTTTTATTTATAATTGCAACCTAGCTAGTAATTCTGATCAAGACACCTACCCATCCATCTTCTTTTGTTTACTCCTATGACTTGTGTCTGTTTCCCCTTGCAGATGCCTCTTATTGGAGTAGCTCTCTAAGCAGTGAGCCCTGCTTAGTCACTTAAGCAGATTAAGCAGTGCTGAAGAAAGGGATATTATAGAAAATTGGATAAAGGGCTCCAGAGGAAAGAAAAATTCTCCTCCAACTCCTAGCAGAGAGTCTGGTTGAAATCAGCTGATGTCTGTATTCTAAAAAAGCCGGATTTCTTGCCACCTGTGAAGATATGTTTAAGGTGTTGAGTTTCTAGTTTAGTTTTCACTGAAATTTTTAAGTTCAGACATCCAAAATGGCTTCTCCAGGTGCAAGTCCTTTAGGGAGGGGCATAGCTGAATTTTTTTGTGATAAGCCTATAGGGTAAATAAAATGATTTTGTTTTATATACGTATACACATACATATGAAAGCTGCAGAAATTGATGAATAGAGTTCCATTAGATTTAATTACACACAGCCAAGAGAGAAACGTGCTTGGGTTTTCTCCTTCCTCCTGTTAACTTCTAGAAATGAGTTACTACAAGATAGCCAACTTTCACAATCCAGTGGCTTAGAGCTTGACTGACAGTTATTCAGATCCTTCCCAGTACTGCAAGCAGCTGCTGTCACCAGCTTAAGTGAGAAGCTAGCCTTGTTTATCAGTTCAGCCTTTGATCCTGCTGACTGACTTTATCAGTTCAGTCTGCTTTGTCTGATATCTTTCAAGAAATTTTTTATCTGTGTGTCTAGTTTGAGTCTTCTTCTGATGAAGATTGTCAAGGCATGTAATAAATATTATCAATATCTGACTGCTCATAGAAACAAATTCTCAACCTATACTTATAGTGCATATTCTGGAATAAATCGAAGGTTTTTACATACTATTCTATGTATACATTCACAGAAATGCAGTGAAATCATTGTTGTTCACCTTGGCTACTTGAACTACACTCAGTACAACATATTTGTTAGCTTTGAAGATCTAAACAAGTTAACATACATCCAGAATATTACTTTCACAGTAAGTATAAAGCTTTATATTAGCAAAAGAAATCTCTTTAATTACTAATGCCATGGAAGTGTGCTTTAACTGTAATGCCCTCAGTGGTACGGTTTAGTGGAGGACTTGGCAGTCCTGGGGTAGTGGTTGCACTTGATAATCTTAAGGGTCTTTTCCATCCTAGTTGATTCTATGATTCTATAACAAGAAGTTATCTCATTTTTGAAGATAAACGTAAAGATGCATCACAATTCATTTTAATGTCTGAACTGTTACAGTGTTTGCAGTTAATAAGGGTCTAGACCAATTTTTTTATAAGGAAAGATTTTTCTTCCAGAACTGTTAATGCTGTTTTCTGGGGGAGAAAAAGCTAATCTGATTCCTGGGGCATATTTTTAACACTAGGCAAGCTAGGCTGGAACATCCAGTTTTCTACATTTGCTTATAAAGATTTTGGCTCTCTAAAGCATGGTATCTTTTTCAGCATTTCCTCTAGGAAAGGTGCCTTTGAATGAGCAACATTTTCCAGCCTTTGCAAAAGTGTGGGATAGAAATATTTAACAAATCCAGAGAGACATGAAGAGGTTTTTTTGGTTGTTTTTTTTTCTTTTAACTGTGCTTATGAGGAAGAGAAAAATGTTTATGTAGCTAAAATAAACAGGCCATTAATATGTTCAAGGCCGGGTTGGACATAGCCTTGGGTGGCATGGTTTAGTGGGAGCAGGGGGGTTGGAACTAGATGATCTTAAGGTCCTTTCCAACCCTAACTATCCTATGATTCTATAATTCACTAAAATAATCCATAGTGAAATAACTAGCTCAGTAGCGCTAAAGATTGCTTCTAAAACAGGTACATCATCAGTGTGTGCTGGCTAGCTTCAGAAAGAAGTTTGGAAACATTTATATTGGGAGACAGTGGAATTAATCCCAATTTATAATGCAGGATACTATGGTATAATCTACCTGTATGCAACATTTGGTATGTCAGAGCAGGTAGCAAGCAAAAAATTGTACTGTGAAGCAAAAGTGTTTTTCATGTACTAAATGTACTTCCTGAATAATAATATTTGTAATACTTCCAGCACATAAAGCGCATAATTAAAAATAAGCTCTAAGGAGAAACAAACCAAACTCCCAAACCCTTTGCTTAATTGCAGATTTCAAACAAACAGGACAGATTGTAAGGTTTATTACCTTGCTTTGCAGGCCACGTCTAAGGCAGACTTGTGCACAAACCCAAAAAAACAAGCCAAAAGCTCTGCTTTCCTGCAGCAACTAAAATTGTCAGTTTATTTTATTATTACAATGGTTTATGGTGAGCTCAGTTGAAATCATAGTTTGCCTTCTGTATAATGGATTCTCTGTATGTAATTTTCATTCTACATTTGTGATTTAAAAAGACAGAGATTGACAGATGTAATGCATCGAAAGGTAGAGCTGATTGTTTAGATAGGCAGAGCATATGTCATACCCAGGAGTTCACATTTCAAAAGTGGCTCCAAAAGAGAAGTGTGGCCAGTATGCGATAAATTATCAACAGAGCAGAGTTCATGCAAACTGACATGTTATAATTAGTGTTTGTGCCCTTCCAATGACTAGAAGAGAAGGAGCGTTTCCTCCTTAGCCTATGAAAAAGGTTTATTTCTGGTTAGATCATTTATTCTTCCATTACTTTAATTTCTTTTTTCTATTTCTGAATTAAGAGAATAAGCTTTATGAAAACAAACCTATTACAGAAAGCATGCCTGTACCTTATCAACCTCTTCATCATCCATTTATGCATCTGACCTTGGTAATAAAGAAGAATGTACTGGATTTACTCAATCATTGTCATTTAAACTTCTAATGGAAGTGTAATTAAAATCAATGAACAATGCCCTTTTTGTCCTGAAAAGCGCTTTAACGTATGACAGCGCACGTTGTTATGAAGTGGCAGGGTAAAAGAGAAGCAAGGATGTTAGCTGCTTTGGTTATCTTTTTATCAGATAGTCTTATGGCATGCATTTATCTTTGTCTTTCCATGGTGATATGGTGGAACTTGATTATACCTTTCAATTTTGAAAAGCCAGAGAACTTTTCAGTATCTGCAGAATGCTAATTATTGATGTTGTATGTCAAAACAGCGTTCATTGGGCTATTCTGTTTTCTTATAGTGGAAGACCTACAATCCAACTTTTTCACAAGTGGAAATATGGTTCCGATTTGTCTTTGTAGTTCTTACTTTCATGGTCACGGTAAGATTTTATTTCAGTTTTTCTGGAGTATATTATGTAGGCAGCTGATAACACTGCTTTGTAGTGCTGTGATTAGTAACTTAACTCCAGGCAGCAGACTTGAGACACCACTGAATGGGTGTAAAATATGTTTCTATAACACCTACATAGTTGCTGCTTTTATGTTTTTACAAGTGGTATTGAAGAGACATTAAGAAAATAGGATAAATGGGAAAACTTGTTTTTCTAAACTCTGATTTTGAATTTAACAGAATTTTGCTTAAACAAAGGAAACTGTGATTAGATGCTAAAAGTAATATTTCATTGCAGTGTGAGCAGGCCCAGAGTGTGGGCGCTGTGTCTTTGAAAACGAGGAAAACTCAGATGAATATAACCTTGATCCAGCTTGAAAGTTGTAACTGCCTTGAGTGTGAGGATAGGCCAGATTACCTCCAGAGGTCCCTTCAAACCTAAATTACGCTATGATTTAGATTATCTCTCCCTTTCAACCTGGCTTGGCCCTGGAAAAGAAGTGTTTGTGGAAAAAAAGCCACAAACCCATAACATCCAAAATGCAGAATTTTTGGAGTAAGGACACTGAAGCAATGAAAACTCACATTTTCCTCATATAGGTGATGTCCCTCAACAGGTAACTGTGAATGTGATGTGGAATCTGCTTCTTTTAAAAAGTGAGTTTAAGTGGAAGTTCTTGGTACTGTGTGACCAGTAATCAGGCAACATTTTTCACACACTGTTGCTTTGCACAGTACTAGCTGGTTTCCTTCTCAGTTTGCTGGAAAGGTTAAGTAATTTGCATTGGGTAAGCCACCAAGCTTGAAGCAGACGATAGATGTAGCTTCTGGTTTACAGTGTTCTCAGTGGCAAAGTGAAGTAGCTTTTGCAGTGTGCTGTGTTACCTCTTTACTCTGGTTAAACCACTAAGGCTGTATTCCTTCCTTACAAATTTGTTGTTTTATAGTGTCTGTTTGCACATTCGCTGCGGAAATTCTCCATGAGAGACTGGGGTATTGAACAGAAATGGATGTCCATCCTCCTTCCCCTCCTGCTACTTTACAATGGTACTCGTATCCCGAATTTTTTAGAAAAGCTTCTTTTTTTTTTATTTATTTCCTTTATTTATTTTCCTTTTTTTTTTAGCAAAGGAAAATAGAAAAAAAGAGTGCATGAGAGAGAGAGGGAAGGTATAATGAAATTTGGCTTTGAACTTACAAGCTGCTCTTTATAATGCTTCAGAGAACTAATTAGAAACCAACCAACCAACCAAACCCCTAAGCTTTAAGTATATAAAATTCAAGGGCATAATGAGTAGATGGGTTTCATTCTTTTCAGTTAACTGAGTGTCAGCTTTACCTGTGTAAAGCTCCAATTGGAATAGGTGGCTGCAACCATACTGAGCCTTTCATGCAGCAACATGTGAATGTAGTTTCTGTGTTTGCTAAGCCTTTTTTCTTCATTTTTAAGGTACTTGCTCCATAGTTCAAAATGGAGGCTGCTTTTAGTACAGTAACCACATCAAGTTCTAGCACTCTCTAGCAGTACCAAAATAACATTTGCCTCTCAGTCATTCTGTGATAATTTTTTTAGCTCATCACTAAGAAAAGTGATTTAGTAGAAAGTCCAATAAAAGCTGAAATCTTGTAGACATGTTGGCACCATTTCAGGTTATTTCTACAGCACAGAGGATTGCTGCTGGAGGCACCATTTTCTTTGTAAATTACTTCAAGACACAGCAAATTTCAGTTTAATTCACTGGTATAATTTGAAAGATCCAGGGGGGTTTGTTCCTCTGAAGTACATTCTGCTTTACTTTTCATAATGGAAAGATTGTGCTTTTTTCCCTTGTTTAACTTTTTTTTTTTTTTCCCTTATTTTATTACAGATCCATTTTTCCCTCTTTCTTTTCTGGTGAACAGCTGGTTTCCTGGGATGCTGGATGATTTATTCCAGTCACTGTTTCTGTGTGCATTGTTACTGTTCTGGCTTTGCGTCTACCATGGTATAAGAGTACAGGTAAGAGACTTACTGAGAAGACAGTACTTGTTTTATCTGTTCTCTCAAAAGGTGACAAAAATGAAACCAAATTTTTAGAAAAGAGATACTTACTTGATTCTTGAAGTACAGTGTGACACATGAAGCTTTGGAGTTAAAAGGATTTGTGGTGAAGCAGCTTGTCTTGGGGCTACCATACCTGAATGAGATAGATGGGACAGTCCACTTTAAACTGTTGCAAGACAGTCTTCAGAATTACGATGCCATTATGCTTTGTTCTTGCTGGAAGGGTTTTTTGTTGTATATGATGGTTGATTATTTAGTTTAAACCACTTCACTGCATAAGATAAATATGAATTTTGGAGCATGTTCCCATATTGCAGTTTTAGTGAAATATGTGGGACCTTATAAATAGGATGCTGCAAATTTGCAGCATCTTATTTTCACAAATGATGGTACAATTTTTTGTTGTCTGTAATCACCTGTGCAGGTGAAAAGTACAGAATGCAAGTCTCTTAAACTAGTTCATGTTGAATGAAACAAAGATGATAGTTACTTTATTCTGTCAAGAATAAATGTAATGTCTCAAATGTGGGTTCACTCCTTCACCACACTGCTGTTTGCTCAACAGGGGGAAAGGAAGTGTTTAACTTTCTATCTGCCCAAATTCTTTATTGTTGGACTATTGTGGCTGGCTTCTGTTACATTGGGAATATGGCAAACGTAAGTAATTTAAACTTTACTGCAAAAGGAATGAGCTGAAAGTGTTCAAGAATGAGAAGATTTTTTGTGTTTAGTATCTGTTTCTTAATGCTCCGATTGTGATGTAGGAATGGAGCTCAAATTCTTACGTGTTTGTTTTGCAAATTGTAACTGGTTTGAAAACAGTATTTCCCATTGACAATCTTTTAGTACCTAATTTTATGAATCAGTGTGAGATCTAGAAATTGCTACTTTGTCATTATGCTGTGACCCCCTACAATACTTCCCCTAGTGCTATGTCCTAATTAGCTTTTAGTATTTGAAGGAACAGTTCCTCTGTAGTTAACTTACAGTTTGACCAAACTTTCTCAACCACTAAACCTGCACAGTTGCTACTGACACTGCTTAGTCAGGCTATGCTACTGCTCCTCAAAACTCACTTCTTGTGTTTGGTTTAGTGTTTCTTTTTACCCAATTTGTTAACAATATGTTAACATACAGGTATTATTATTCTCCACCCAGAAAACTTTCTCAGTTTTGGTATTTGTAAGTTCTAAACCTCGTTATTCCCAAGTATTTGCCTCTTATTTTATGTCTCAGAAGGAAAGATACCTTCTAATCTTCTCCATGCAGCTGTACATTATTGAAAACAGTGCAGTTGTAGGCAGTGCTCGTGCTAGTGACCTATCATTAGAATTGCTGTAAGGGAAGGGCTTATACCGCAGTTCTTTCTTAAGTATAATTCATACCACTAGGCTAAAAATTAAACACTAAATCCTGAAGGCTTGTAGGAATTTGCAATTTTCTTACTTTCTAGAAAATGTAAGTGGGGAGATTAGACATGCTTAGAACTGACATCCTCCATGCTCCTTCAAAATTGGTTTTGGGAAGGAGGATGTTATATACTGTAAATTGTCATGATTCCACTGGAATCAATGGCATTGCATCAATTTTAACAGCCAAAATCCTTAGTTATAAACTCTGTATAGTAACTTTAAACCTTTCCTTTGTTAGTGGGTTTCTTGGTCGGTATAGCTTTTTTGACCTTGTCTTTTGTAATAGTGTAAGTATCACTTTCTCATTTTGAATCTTTCTAGTGTTAATGAAGTACATGATCCTACATATCAATACAGAGTTGACACAGGTAATTTCCAGGTAAGTCACAAATGTTCTTTTCCTGTTAACTTGTCAGGTGGAGTTAACCAGTGCAAGGAGGTGTGGTTTGTCATGGAGTCATAGAATAGTTAGGGTTGGAAAGGACCTCAAGATCATCTAGTTCCAACCCCCCTGCCATGGGCAGGGACACCTGTAACACAATAGAGAAAACAGCAAATGCTGGTCAGATGGTGTTAAACTGACTAGGATACTTCTAGTTTTGCTTTAGATAGTGCTTAGGTCATATGGAGCTCCATCCCAGTGAAAAGGGTAAATTGTCTTGCAAATCTGGAGACTTCGCACCCCGAGTTTAGTGCAGCCTCATGGCTGTAGTGATTGAAAGAATTTTTTTAAGCTTCTTATTAAGTCCATTTTGTACATCCTTGCTCCTGCTAAGATCCTCTGTCCTAGTAAATTTCAGACTTTCTTGTTGTAAAGGAAGATCTGATTTATATCGGGTCGTTGTACTGTTCTCAGGAGCTGTGCTTTTAGAAACTCATTATGATTCAGCTCAGTGTGAACTCAGTGAACAAAATGATGACTTCTATTAAACATCCTTTCTTTACATCCCCCCAAAACCTGCCTCAGTGTATAGCCATCCTTATTTTATACTTTAATTTGTAAGCCTACTTTCCCTGAATGAATAGACCATTGTATTGTTGTGCTTTGGGAAATAATAATTACTGTTGAGGGAAGAAGGAATAGACTATATCTTGATAATTAGTAATAATAACTAGCATTGTTCTTACAGGGAATGAAAATCTTCTTCCTTGTGGTGGCAACCACATACGTTCTGTACCTTCTGTTCCTGATAGTGAGGGCATGTTCAGAACTTCGTAACATGCCTTATGTTGGTAAGGAGTATTTCTTTTTATTCTTCCCCGGACAGACTTGTTTGTCTTAGATGGAGGTGTAAATTCACTAATAACAACTTTTCTTGATCTTTTTCAGATCTCAGGTTAAAATTCTTGACTGCATTAACCTTTGTAGTGCTTGTCATTAGGTAAGGCTTTTCAAAGTACATTTCTCAATACTGTAAACTTTATTACCCTTTTTTTTTTTTAGGGCTTTGAATGCACTTTCTTGATGATAAAATTGTCAGTGAAACTGGGGAATGTCTTTTGACATGATTGTTATGGCAAGTATTTCTTAGGTTTTTAATGCTTCTTGACCCTTTTAGAGCTAACTTTACATTATCTCTATTACCACTGCAAGATTTAGAGGTTCACTCAGCAGAGACGTTTTCTGTGCTGCTGAGTGGTCTGCAGTGCCACCCTTCATCTCTTTTGGATCTCTCAGAGTTTCACTTAGTCAAAGCAGGAGTTTAGAATTGGTTGTTTAGATTATTGGTAAGCAGTTTGTTCAAATTGCTGTTGACTCTTGGATTGTCTGTAGCAGATGAAATCTGAGGGAAATAAACCATGGCAATTTTTTTTCTCCACCTTAATCTGTTGACTGATGACTTCTAATCACAAAATAATCATTCTTAATTTCGGACTATGAAAGCAAACATGCCTTAAAATAAACAGCATGTTAACGTAATTATTTTCTCATATACTCTTCCATCAAGCTACTCTTTCAGCTTTGCAGTTTAAAGGCACATTACACCTGTATGCTTTAACTTTTTTCCACAGCATTGTTATACTGTACCTGCGCTTTGGAGCACAAGTTCTACAGGACAACTTTGTTGCTGAGCTGTCGACTCATTATCAGAATTATATCCTTCTATTGTGATACTCCTGAAGTAGGAATATTAATCTCTTTTCATGTGGAATGTACTTTAAAATTATATACTCAAGGACTGAGATCTTTGACTTTTAGGTGAGCTTTTGAAGTTCAGTTCATTTTGATCAAGGTTTCATGTCAGCATTTTGTAATAGCTCTTTGTAAATATTACGAGTTGAGACAGTTTCAGTTTAATTTGTTTATATCATATAAATCACAACTGCATTTAATACTCTTGAAAGGAATGAAAGCCTAGATATGAATGCATTCAAATAATTTTAACAAGTTATTGTGACAAATTTGGCTGCACTTTGTGAATTTAGCCTGCTGTACATCTGTCAGTTTACATACATACCAAAGTATTTGAGAAATAAACAGTTTAGAAGTCACTGAAAATGCATTTCTGTATTGGTCCCAGTCTACCTGTGGAAGAGGTCATAGCAGAGAACTGTGACTTGAGAGAGACTATTTCTGATGTGTGTTTGCAACAGGATTACAAATTGTATTTCTGGACCTGAACCATGAGGTGCCGGTTCATTCTACTCTGTAAAATTGCCTGTGTAACTGCAACTGCCCTTACTGATAAGCATAGATATGTGATGGGAGCTAGTATAAAACAGTATGTAAAGCCTTTAGCATTTTCCCAAAAATGAAGGTCAGAAGCTTTCTTGCTCAGCTGTCATAATGCTCCCAAGGCAGAATTATATGCTGCACCTCACCCCAGCAAAAGTTGTTTGTGTTAAAGCTTTGTTTTTAGTGGGAGCTTTACCTTGAAATGGCTTGGGTGCATTAGTGGGTATTTAATTTAAAACATGCAGGTTTGTTCAGCCATTCTTTCTCTCAGACTTTGGTAAGGTAAACTTCCTTTCCATTGAACCAGCTTATGTATGGTTTGGGTCTTGTTTCTAAAGTTAATATGTATGGAGCTGTATTGAGCAATATCCTTGACACTTAATACCAGCAGAATTCTTATCTTTTTATGGTTTATTGAACTTTTATCTCTACACATTAGCCTTCGTATATTCCCCCTCAAAGAATGCACTGTATGGTAAGTGTAAGCAATTGTCTGGCAAACTTGGATGATAAGCTGGCGTATTAGCAGATGCTGTGTAACACCTTTATATTTTGATTGTCTTGTTACTATTTAAATTTGCAAAGTTTGAACACTGCTTGAATTTGAAAAGATAACTGAAGAAATTAATTTACTCAGGAGCAATGCAGCATTGGAAATACGGTGGAACACAAAATGTATGCAACTGATTAGCTAGACTTGAATTCTCAGGCACTTAGATCAAGCTTATAGTCAATATGATGTTTGCATATGATGCACCAACTTCTGCACTGGCTCACAGCCAATCTTTAAGGAGCAACAATACTTCATTTGTACTTTGTACTAAGAAAGGATAACATGAGCATGCTGACTAACTGGACTCTGAAACAGGTAACATGATGTTGGAAGAGTGAAGCTGATCTCCAACACGGGAGGAATTTTGGGGAACACAGTTGGGCTGTATGGGGCCCACTGAATCAGTGCCACTTTTTTGATTTTTTTTTTTTTTTAATTATTCCTATGTAGATGATGTAATCTGCCTCACATAGTGCTTATAAAACATCATTCTTTTCTAAGATATATACGGTAAATATTTGTACCGAGTCACTCTTCACTTTAAGCATTGAGTTTAAAATACAGAACCATAGAACAGCCCAGGTTGGAAGGGACCTGGAGAGATCATCTGGTCCAAACTTTCATGGGAAAGGGAGCCTAGATGATATTATCGATTGCCCTGCCTGAGAACATCCTGTGTGCTGACAGGTATGCAGGGGGAAGGCTGCAGTGGAGCTGGTCCTTTCTCTGAACATTTTAGAGTTGATATAGGTAGAACTGTTTCACATTAAGAAGACGAGAATTGTCTGGGTGAGAATTAAGTTAAACTTGCTGTTGGGTCACAAGAAATATTAGTTTATAGAAGGCAGAAGGTAATGCCAGGAAAAAGATGTGTATGGCAAGTTGCTGGATTGAATTTTATTTGCATATAATTATGTACTTCAGCTAAGTAGCACAGATTATGCAAGAAATAAAGGCCTTAAAACAAGGTAGAGGGAATTGTCATAAATAACCAATGGAAAGTTATGTGTTACCTTTCATCTCACCATAAAGATGCAAGTCCTTCTTTTACTTCTTACAAGGGTGAAAAATAACTAGCTAATCATTGACTTGCATACAAGGAATTACAGCTTTGGTCTACTGTGTTTGTAGCTTAGAAATAACCAAGAAGTCAAAGAAGTCTGTTCTTTTCAATAATGATTAATAATAATGAAATCTAACTTAATTACTCTTATGTGCAGGTTGAAATAATATGACATAGGAACCTGCACAAGTGAGGAAATCCACTTATACCACATGAAGAATATCTCTCTAAAAATGTGATTGTTACATTATCTCTTAAGAATACCATGATGCTGTGGATGAAGGGTGAAGGATTTAACAGAGAGAGTTCCTGTTGTTGAATTGTAGTCATGACTGCCTTGGGATTTGTCAAATCTGTTGCTACAGCACCGACTTAAAAGTACAGCCACATTTATGTATTTAATTTATTAACTCTTATTTATATTTTCCAGAATCACAGTTGAAAGACAATCCCGCTTTTTCTATGCTGAATGATTCAGATGATGATGTGATTTATGGGTAAGATTATAAAATACCTATGGAGAGTTACTTTAGGTGTGTCATTTTTGTAATGTTCTTTTCCGTGTTCATTAAATAAGTGGAGGATTTGTAGGTTGTTAGTGAAAGTATTCTGAACAGAATAACAGTCTTATTCTGAAATAGAAATGCAACAAGAATGCATGTTATCTTGTCTTTTTTTGGTTTCTAAAAGGGATTGCTATGATGCTGATACAAACAGGTAAGAAAGCACCTCTAGGGTGCTGGTAGGTCATGGGGTGAAGGCACCAGGAGCTGTGAAAGGAAAGGGCTTCCTCTGAAACCAGGAAGGAAGTCAGGCAGAGCTGGTGAAGGGGCAGCTCGTATGTAAATGCTTCATGGAAGGAGAAGGGCTCTTCTTAAGTCCATCACTGACTGAAATAAGAATAATCAAATCTCACTTGTGTGAGTTTCTGTAATAAGAGAATTATAGTGATACTTAAAACTCCCCCCCATCAGGTGTGTCAGTGTTGGACACTGAACAAACGCATTAGCTGCCCGTGATACTTTCACCTTTTACCACAGACACTGACTGAAGTGGCTGGAACAGCAAGGATGGGATTAATACTGGGGGTGAACTGACCAAATTTGTGCTAGACTAGCTATGTGTTTGTCTCAGCTAGCTTGCTTTTGTTTAGATTGATGAGTAGTGGTAGTATCAGCTTGATTCTGTATGGATCCTTATGAAAAGCGGCTTGTAGTTGCTGGAATAACTTCTGTGATGCATCATACTCTAAGAAAAAGTCATATATATTGTTCATACCTACAACAGGGAAGAAAAAAGATACCAGATTCTTACCCAGTGCTTCAATGCAGTTGATAATTTTCCTGTTTATTCTGGACTTTCCATCTAAACACTGTGTTCAGAAGTTTTCACAAGTATCTCTTTCACAGGAGTGACTATGAAGAAATGCCACTTCAGAACGGCCAAGCTATTAGAGCCAAGTATAAAGAGGAGTCGGACAGTGATTGATTAATTCTGACGCAGACAGACTTGTTCAGCTGAAATTAAACCAATTTTGAAGTTTTCCTTGATGGACAACTTCTTAGCTTCCTTTCAGTCTGCTGTCAGTCTGAACACTGACTCCCAGGAAGGACATCCTGCTTCTGGTTTTGTTTACAAAGTTTAAACTGAAGAATGCTTGAAAAGGTTGTGGTGAAAACTTCAGAAACCAAAATTTTTCCCTGTCTTATAAAATGCCTGATAGCAGGATGCCTGTGGACTAGTCTTTAAGTCTGTTCTCAAGTATCACTGATTATATCCTGATTTTAAAATTGCTTCCTTGCTGCTTAGTTTATTGGGTTGGGTTGGTTTGAGGGTTATGTACAGCAATACTGTCATTGCTCTGTTACATTTGTGTTGGCTCCTTTGTATACGTCCTTTGTTTCACATCCGATTGCCTACCTTAGTCTTTTGAGCTGGAGGCAGGGAATGAAGCATCTTAGGGTTTTCTCTCTTTCGTTTTTTGGGGTTTTTTGTTTGATGCAAGAAAACACAAGCTTTTCATTCTTCAAAGTGATACAGACTTAAGGCCATTTTTGTAATTCATTGAAATGAGTTTACCAGATTTGTAAGTGTGAGATATGTGCAAATAGTCAAGTTCCAGTGAGACAGATAGCCTCAGTGGTGCAAACCTATTTGCATAATGTTTTATATCATGTTTTACTGCCACAACAGAACTGTTTGGTTTGGGTTTTGTTTTGCTTTTCTAACCAGCCTGTTCAAATGGAACTATTTAGGCAGCAAAAATCCCAGAAGGAAGCCAGTACTCCTCTTTCTGGATTTTTGTATGCTGGGGTGATTGTTGCACTTAAAGAGAATACAGTATGAAAGCTTCATAGCAAATTAAAATTTGCAAATTCCAAACATTTCATTTTTAGAGGCTTTTTCTACATCAGGATTTTTCCTTAAGATGTATTAGTATATAGTTAATTGACATCCCAGGAACAATCGTGGTTGCTCATGTACTGAATGTGCATCAGAGCTGGCTTTTGAGCATGTTCTGTGCAGTTCAACATCTCTGTCATGCCACTGTCACCACCTATACTGGTAAGAACTTTTACTAGCACATTTTGAGACTATCTGTATTGCAGTCTGTCCTGGAACAAAGTTAGATGGGAATTAAGTATTCCTAGTGCAATGCCGCTTCTCTGTTTGAAAGTTGGTTTTCTCCTACACCATTGTACAATTCATTATTTAAGTGGATGCTATTTGCCTCTACATACTTTTGTTTTCAGGCACTCAACTATAGATACTTTTTTTTTCCATGAATTTGTAACTGTGATTTACTCTTGTAAAATTTCACTACCCTGCTGCTGTAGAAGACTCTAAAGCACCGTAAGGTGTTCAACAAAAAATGGTGCTGGCATACACTAGGAAATCATGCTCCTCACTGAAGTAGCTTAAACAGGAGATGGAAGTCCTATTAGACTTGCTGGATTGGACTGGGGAAAAATTAGGTTTGTTCTGCTTTGATGCAACAACTGTTCTAGACCATTCCCACATTCCCACTGCAGGAACCTCCTGGCAGCTGTTCAGGATCGTGAAGGGGAGACTTCACAGGACAGTTCCAAGCAGTTTGCTTAGAAAGGACCAAAGGCACTGCCTCAGGTGTTTGCACCCTTGCTATCATAAAATAGTTCACATTAAATCGGTGCTCTGCTAAAGGTAATAAGATACTGCGTGTGTGTGTTGAGAAAAAATCTTTAAAATAGGTAGAGCTGTGAAATTTTTTGAGGGTATTTGAAATTTCAAACCAGGGATCACTTATGTGTTAGAAGCCAAGGCACTACTGGATGGCTAAAACGAGGAAACTGCTGTGGGGGAAGGGAAGGGTTTTCCCTTTAATTTCTTAATGAATTGGTGTCAGTTTAGTAGAAGAACATACAGGGAAACACTGAAGAAGTATTTTGGGTTGTGATATTTTGTTTCTCCAGTGATCATAGTAAGCTGTACTCAGTGCTTCCTCTTAGGCCTGGTTTTTAACAAGTACGGGAGATGATCTTTGTATCCTAAAATCAGAGGGCCCATTCTCATTCTTACTGTTCCCCAGCTACCTCTCCTGAGACTCACCCTGTTTGGATGTGCATAGGCAGACTTGGAAGCCACCCTGGCATCCCTCATACCCCAGGTCCTTTTGACTTCCATTGGAGTGAGTACAGGAATTAGATCGTCAAACACTGGTATTTACATGATCCTTATATATTCTGTGTATTTGGCTCTGGTATTTCTTAATTCTGTTCTAAATTGTCCTGAAAAGATAAAGCGTTTGATTTGACCAATGTGCAAAGTGTATTCCTATTTCTTATCACAGTCTGCACTGATGGTTAGTTACCCTGAAATACAGTGCCATGCTTTGGGATTTCATTAACTAAAGAAGCTATTTTTAATCTTAACTTTTGAGATGATTTTTTTCTAAAACGTTTTTGGCCCATTTCACTTGCTGTGTTGTTTGCGTTAACTTTTCTACATCATTACATTCAAAGTGGAAATAAGAAAGTTGCGAATGGGAAATGTGTACTTAAAATAAGGATCTCACTATGAAAATAGTGAGAAAATAGTTTCCTTGTTAGTTTTTAGAGATGATATTTAAATAATGATGTTTGCCATGCAAAATAGCTTTGTATTTGGGAAATGCTAGCATGTAGCTGTAAACTGGGTTGAATGAAGCACTGTCACATCAAATTCAATATACAGTAAAAAGGCAAAGTAGAGAAGCAAGTGAGGAAATAGTTTTGCCAGTAAGAAACCTCAGTTTAGCCCTTCTTATTTTCACAATTGGAAAGCAGAGACAGCATTTGAGGAATACTACAAAAGGGACTGTAAACAGCTTGGGAATAGATGGCATAAATTCACCTGTAAGTACTGTAACCTAAGGGTGAAACAAAAGATATCTGGCTAAGAAACGAGCCTGGCTGTCCTTTCATTACTGTTGAAGTAATTATTTCCATCACTAGTAGAGCTGTATAAAATGAGACAAACAGGCCCCACAGCACATGGTGTTCCTGCTCTGAAGGAGATGCTGTCTCTTAAGTAACTGCAAGACTTCCATGAAGACAGTGATCAAGAGGGACATTTCAAACACCAGTAACCATTGAGTGCAAGCTGTTTGTGGCAGCCATTTTCAGTAGCATTTGCTTTAAAAAGAGCTGGTGTTGGAAAGGGTAGGAAACTTCCCGGGGCTGGCAAAGAGATGTACCTGCAGTGAGAAGCAGGGACTGCAGCAGGGCCTATGGCACTCATGCTGGGGAGGCCCAGCTATGGAAAGCTTCTGTTTGTTGTCTTTCTCACAGCCAAACAACAACTTGCTATTCGCAGCCACCCAACTCTTCCCCATTTCCTTTTGCTGATGCCAGTAATAACAACCTTTGCATTACTGTAAAACTACTTTTTTGAGAAGTTTGTAAATATGTAAAATGAAAATATGGGAAAATCGTGTACCAAAATGGTAACAAAATGTGTAAGATAAATGCTCTGTTTAATGAGAAGCTGTAATTAAATGCTGCTTTGAGACAGTGTGCATGAGGACACATGTTGAATATCCTGTGTATCTAGAAGATGTGCTAATGACAGCAAATTACCCATTTATGTTGGAAAACTTCACACTAATATGGAATATGAAGGAGAAAAATATATTTTACTTTAAGCAAAAGTTGGGTATTGAGTTTCTTGGACAACTTCATGTGCATAATCATTGTTAAATATGTTCATAATAAAGTTTTATATCTTTATATTGTAGCTTAGTTCTCTTTTCCTTCTAGCACCATTTTCTAACTTCTATCTATTATGTGCAGTGTACATGTATCTTCTTATGCATATTTAAACTTGGTTAATTGCGTAAGGATGAGATCTGGGAGGCTGTGGGAGCACAGATTAACTAGTAGCTACCTCTGGAGAAAAAATTAAAGTGTTTAAGGCTGGGTTGGACAGAGCTTTGGGTGGCATGGTTTAGTGGGAGGTGTCCCTGTCCATGGCAGGGGAGTTAGAACTAGATGATCAAAAGGTCTTTTCCAACCCTAACTATTCTACGATTCCATGTTACTGTTTTTTTTCCTCCCATGCAGCTCTTACACTGACAAGCATCCCAAACATTTTTTCTGCACTTTAGTACATTCACAAACCAACAAACAGCAGAAAGGAAAACAAAAAATAAAAATCAAGAGCTTCACTATTATTGGCATGAACAAAGGACAAGGAATGTCTGAATAACTTGACCAAGAAGTTAAGTGTTTCTAATAGTAAATAGTGACTCAAAGTGCATGAAACTATTTCTTCTAAATGTAAACAAGCAGCTGAGGAGGTGCTTCACTACCAGTCACATTCTAGAATGCTGATAGAAAGGAGATAAAGTATCTAAAGATCTAGATCAAATACAAGTGTCCTTAGCAATTCAGAGGTTAAATATCCTTTTTATAACAAGTTTCTTTCTCACCTTGATGACTAGTTTCAGGCACTTTATTCAATCTTTGTTTTAATATTTTCTTTTTACAGGTGTTGTATCATTTCTGACGCTGCTCCGTGTTAAGTTTCTTGTCAAACTGGTGCTAAAGCACTCTACTACAGAAATGCAGTATATATACTCTGTATAGCTCCATCACAGTCCTTAGGACATATGCTGGAATAAACTGACCTGTCGTAAATTAGACACATCCACTGGTATGTTTTGAAACTCATACACTAACAGAAACATGTCAGCCTTTAACTGTATTCAAAGTCTTGATGGTACAAAGCCCAAACCTGCTGATAGCAGAAATGGGTAGGAAGAGTCAAAGCCTTGCCCAGCATGGTTCTGCAGTCTGTTTGGATACACAGCAGTCAGCAGAGAGAAACCCCCTGCCACAGCACTATGAAAAGCAAACCCTCTGCTGCCACTAGAGTTCAGCACTGCATCTTTCCAGGTCATGTAAACACACTGCATCAGCAGTGATCTCATTGCAAATGAGCAACGAGCCAGATTCTGAAAATGTGTGACAGGGCTCACTAAATATAAGCAAATGCAGGTCGCTCACACTGCCTCCAGCCTGGAATCCTCTCCCCTGCTGGCTTTGTGAGTAATTCTTTCAACTTCACCAACACTGAGCTACTGCTCACAGCAGCACACCAGTTCACAAGGGTAGTCTGAAATTCATAGCATGCTCTCTTCAATTTGCTGACAAAGAAAAACTTACCCAAGCCTACAATGAAAACAAGTTTTACATGCTCCTCCTCTGCAGCTTTACTGTAGAAGGCAGGAGACTTATTCACATGGTATTTAGTCATGTCCCCCTGAGGCTGATTTTCCCCCTTTCAGAAAGGTTCACGTTTTACCAACTATCAGAACTCATCACACGCTATCACCAAAACCAACACAGGACAGCAGGGAAGTTCAAGACCTACTCAACACATATAACTGGCTGTGGGAGTGAATGGTTACCCACGTACAGCTTGCTGAGCACTCCTAGAATGTGAAAACCATATCTTCCCTTGTTTGCTGAAACTAGTTATTTCTGTTATCATTCCATGACTTCGAAACCATACAATCAGATTAAACAGGTACCAGAAATGCAGACAAGTTACTTTTTAATAAACATCATCTAGTTTTCTTGCAATTTTGTAGTGACTTGGGCAAAAAACTATGTAAGTGCTTTGCATTCTGGTATATACCTCTGCTACCTTGAAGAGAATGAGAAGATTTGGAACTTTTTAAATATCAAGAGTTAAGTTGAAATGAATCACACCAATGGTTATGAATTTCAATAATTTAATGCTAACCAAAAGTACAAAGTATGAAAATCAGTGTCTCATTTAGATTGGTCTTAAAAAAGAAATCTAGAGAAAATGTTTCCACTGCAGCAGATTTCAGTATTAGCACCTTGAAGAGAAGTTCTTAAAGTGTTAAGACAGTGTGGCAACATTGCTATGATACTAAGAACAAACATAAACCATGTAATAGCATGTTTTCACACTTTCAGGTTTGAAAAAAGTTACTAAAAAAGTACATTAAAACCAGAAGTTGTTCAGTGTATTCACAGTTTGAGTAGAGGTGGACTTAGGTGCTGGAGTAGAAAAGAGAAGGGTGAATGATTCCAAGGCAATCAGATTGCGAGTCCAAAGGCACTGACAATACAGTACACAGTCTTATTTTCCCATCTCACAGTGCAGGTCCCTACAAATACAAAAAAGGGTTTCAGAGACAGAAGACTGTAACAGTGATTACATGCACACCCTTATGTGCATGTTTGTAATTTACGTTTACAACCTTAAGCATGAAGCTTCCACAACAACTAGGTAGTTGATATGTAGCAGAGCTGGCACCACAGCCACACAGAAAACACATCAATGTATTTGCTATTACTCCAGAACTACACTATTTGGGAAAACACAAAAGTATGTTGCCTAGGCTTAAGGGGATGAGCTGAAAAGTCCAACAGTTGTGTTTCTTACCATCACTGGAGTTGTCCCAGAAGCAAGAGCTTGCTGTATGTAGCCCAGCACCATTCTTTTGCATAATCACACAGGTCACTGTTAGTAGAGAAGCTTTTCTTAATCTATCACTGATATCAATTAACATTTAGCTCAATTTTTGCTTAGCATAGCACACACCCCTACATACGTGCTTATGAGTAGTTTACAGACATGGTTCTTGCCAAGATCTTCCCCCACCCCTACCCATCAGCGCACTTGTCTTTACCAGCTTTAACAGCAAAGAGAAAACTGAGCTCACCAATATACTTGAAAGGCTTCCCCAGCTTTGTGAGTTGGCTCAGCGTTTGCTCTACCACATTGGTTGTCCACTGGTTCACCTTGCTGTGCTGGTAGGTATTGCCACCTATTGCACTTTCTATGGCCTATTGGCAATAAGTACACACAATAAGTTCCACAAGGCACCCATCAGCCCATTCCCCATAGCCACAGAAAAATTCCTAAATCCTGCTTGTCCATACTGATTGTTGGAAGTGTTTCCAATTATTAGAAAAATTTAACCCCAGCTCATTCATACATATTCCTCTATGGAAATGATATTCAGATTTGTCAGCAGAACATTTTTGGGAAACAAAACCCTGAACTGAAACACAAGACCCATGTGGCTGCTGGTTACTAAGACAGCAGCTGCCTTCAGCCAAATAGTCCACTTTTCTTATGAGGATAGTTTCTCCTTTAAGATACAGGCAAGTACATTAAAGCTGCATGGTTTCATTGACACATTTTTTGCTCACAGAAAACTGTTTTTAAAAAAAACACAAACTCGTTTCAGATTTAGAAGAGATGGGAGCATGCACTGAAGCATGTGCATTCAGTTTACAGAGTGACCAAAACAGCTGTCTTGCAATGAGACAAAGACTGCACTAGTTTAGTCTACAAGAGGAATTCTGGACATAAAAACCCCACCCCAAATCCCTCTGGAAATTTTCTAGACAGGAAATTTATGTTTCTTAGCAACAAGAACAGTTTACTCATTCCAAACAATCAAGAACTCATTTTGGAGGAAAAACAACTCAAACACACAGAGTAACATGCACAAATAGACACCCTATAAGAACCCCTGTATGCCACTGAAACATGAAATCTATTTCTATGGGCTTTAACCTAAAAAAAACTAATAAGGATACACTGCAATGAGAGAGGAGCATATGAAATTACTTTAAGTATATTCTGGATTTTCAATGCACATCACAACTAAAGCCAGGTATCAATTCCACTTAGAAGTATGTACACTGGCTAAATCAGCAATTATACTTTGATAGCAATCTAGCTAGAAATCTATCACATCTCAGTTACCACGTTTTCTTGAATGCCTTTTAGCACACAGCATACAGCATACTCTACTTTCACACCAACAAAATTAGTGTTAATTTACCTCCTTAATGATGGCACTGACTTCATCGACAACAAAGGAAGTCTACAAAAAAAAGCAGAAGTTTAAATAATCAGTAGACATGTTTCTCTGACCTGAGAGCTCAAGCTTTGTTAAGAACATGCACAAGAAGCTTAATTTATGCTTGCCAATTTCTTGCAAGTCAGGAGATACAAGTGTTCCTTTATTTGCCCACATGTCCTTTGGCCCCCTGAACCCAGGCAACATTCTTCGCAAAGTAATGAAAAAGAACAGGTGAACTAATATTGGCTGGCCCTTAGAGGCAAAGTTCTCAAACCTTAATTTGGTAGTATTTTAAGACAACATATATAGCACTTCTGTAAATGTATATTCGCATGTTACAACAAGCATTAATGTTCACAATTTGCAGCAGGGTTGCAGAGGTAAGCTCAGTGTGCAGGCACAGCTTACAGTTAAATGAAACCAACATCTCCAGGGCACTGATACACACAAAACGTCAGTTGACAGCTTAAGGAGAAACTCTCACGACAACCTCATCTGGGAATACAAAGAAAAGCGTCTTGGAAACAAAATGGTAAATCCAGCTTGATGGACTTCCCCCACCATCTCAGTCTTCTCCCAGGCTCTGGGGAGCAGAGATTAAGCACAGAGAAGGCCCCAACATTTTACTAGTCTTAAAACTACACTTGTATGGTTAGTATGCTTTCCAGGTTGAGTGCCTCAGCTATTGCTGCCTCCCATGTAAGGCAGTTAAAACAAGCAGGACCCCGTATGGCATGGCAGCAAGCCATGCACCATGGTTTTACTGCTCTTATTTCACCTCATAAACCAAAAGAAATGAATCGAATAAAAAAATGCACTTAACAAATTAATTAATTTCAGAAGACCGAATACGGATTTCAAAATGCACTTCATGGAGTATATAATGCCTGCGTTTTCACTGGCAGGTCTGTCAGCTTCTCCAGCTGGCAAACACAAATAACAGAATAACTCAGGTGTGCAGGCAGGACGTAGTTGCACCTGCTCAGAATGTCAAGATTCTGTCGATAAACCTTTGGCCAGAAGGTTTCAGAACAGTATGGCTGGCTTCAGTGACATACAGAAAGATGTGAATAGCTGAATGTTCTTTGTGAGAGAAGCAACAGTGGGATACACACAAGCAATGCCTTTTCTCTATCTGGAGGCACCAACTTGCCCTCACATGTCCACATTTGTAAAAGCTTTTATGTGCTGTGACAAACTGGCTTTCATTTTCAGCTTCCTGACTTCAATTTAATTTTAACACACCTCATTTGTTTTCATGGTACTAAATTTTACAGGTGCTTATGTTTTAAAGAGCATGAGTATATTTAAACGAAAAAGAGCATAGATTATCAAACTACTCCTTCCCTAGAGCACAAGTTAATAATACGGATGCCAGACATGCTGGCAGACATGAAACATGCTGTCAGGCAAGATGATACATTATATACAGCTTTTTTCTTTGTGAAGTCGAGAATTCTGCTCAGATATGCCTTTGAGTGAGCACAAACAAGGTTGACCAAAACAAACTGACTTAAAGTCAACGCAGTTTCAAATTCTCAAACACATTTTGAGGTCTAATTTGTACTGAAACAAGGGGAAAGAGCCACAGGGAGATTTAAGAATTTGGTTCTAGAGATGCTGTTAGTTGTTGGCAGTTTTCCTTTTTGGGGATCAGTGTATATGGGTTTAGATGCATGACAAAACAGAACACAAAGTTCTGATATCCAGCTTTGTGATTTATGTGCTATAACTGAGCTGCCAAATCAGACAACACTACTAGTCCATCTTTTAATAAGATGATATAAGCACTTTCTGCATTAAATCAGCAGCTTTGTTCTTTACCTGAGCTACCCATCTGGCACTAGGAGATCAGATGTGCTGTTTCCAGTACCTTGTTTAAACAGGGCGGTCCCAGGCAACAAATGCAAATGGAAAAGCAGCCTTGTTTTTCAATCATTCTGAAGATGTTTTTGGAAACAGCTCTACCAATGATGTTCAAGTGCATTAAAGAAAAACCTCAAAGCTGTAACTGTGTAACAGAGGACAGACCCAGCAATCAGGACAAGGCTTTCAGAACAGCATAAGCCTGACCCACCTTCACCACTCACGCTGCTTTGCTATTGTCTAATCAAGTCACAGCGCAGCTGTTTAAGAACAATGTGGCAAACTGTCACAGCTCACGAAAAACTGCTCCTCCGCAAGGGCACCACTTGCTGGGCACTGACTGTGATAAAGACCCTTGATTCATCCCACTCTTTATCTTCGTTAATGGGGTACAATGTCTCACTAGTGCACCTGTAACATACAGACTACCCGCCTGAACTCTTCTTTCCTCACAAAATAAGCTTATTCGAGTCTTTTCACTGATGCAACCCGTAAACCTTCTACCAGAGCAGTTTCACCTCGCTGGGGAGGCCAGAGGCCACGACACCCCCCGAGCGCTTTCTCTAAGCGATTTGCAGCGGCAGCTTTCGGCGGAGAGGCAGGCGCGGGTCACCGCCAGGGAAGAGGAGTCAGACAACCCCCAAAAACCAGGCAAGGGGCTGGCCCACCGGTTACCGGCCGTGCTCACCCCGAGCTCCCAGGAGGAGGAACAAAGACTGGGCCTGTCGCCAGCCGCTGCCCGGGATGCGCCGCTCAGAGACGCCGACGGCGCCACACCGGTGGAGAGCAGCAGAGGACCAGGGCGATGATGGATAGGGCGGCGGGCTCCCAGTCAGCCCTGGGTTCACCCAAGGGGTGTGGTCGGGGAGGACAGGTACCACCTGAGATCCCCCGCCAGCACTGACAGAAGCCAGGAGAAACCGGGGCATCCCCGGGGCAGCCCCCCACTGCCCCCAGCCTCGTTACCTCCTCCCCCGGCTGGAACTCGTCCATCTTCCCACTGGAACCCCTCACGCCGCAACCGACACCACTCCCTCACCGCTGCGCCCCACGCGCCAGCCGTTACTCGCACTGCGCCTGCGCCTCACGCCGGCTCCGCGGCGCTTGCGCAGTACGCCTGCGCACACACACACACCCCCTCTACTCCCCGCCGCTCCGTTACGTCTCGGGCGCGTAGCAACGAGAGGCTCCGCAGGGTCTGTTAGCCCGGCGCCCGCCAAGATGGCGCGGTTTCTATAGCGACAGCCCGGCGGTGAGGCAGAGCCGTCTTGGCAGTGTGAGACGGCTTAAAGCTTGAGAGTGAGAAGCTGTTTGTCACGAATAGACAGCTTTGCATACAGATAGAGAGCTCGTCCTTCATGTTCCGCAGGCGTGCCTGCCGAGAGGGAGATCCAAGAGGTCCTTCCCTGGAAAGGAGGATCTGCATCTTGTTCCTGGAAACAGAGCTTGAAAAGAAGACCTGAGTATATCATGTATGCACAGGAACTAGTAAAAAACCAAAATAAATCAACCCCACACCAACCAAATAATCAAAACTCCACAAACAAACCAACACATGGAAAGACATGAAGAATACCTGAATTCTTGTGCTTGGATGTTAATGAAATTAAAGGGCATGTTTTTCTCAGTTTATGGATTTTGTGTGTTTGTACAGTGTGAGCAGGTTGTCCCAGTGTCTGATGATACCAATCTCTGGGAGCTGCTCTAAGCAGTGGGAGATGCTACTCAAGCACAGAGTACCATAGATTAACTGGAAATACAGCCTTAATGAAGGGAAAAATAACAGGGGCAAGTGCAAGGCATCTACTGAGTCAGGAATAACCAGGTCTATAAATGCAGACAGGGCAGGACTGGCTCATTCAGTAGCTGTTCCACAGACCAGGGAGTAAAGGGGTGTGAGAAGTACAATTTACCTAAATTCATCCTATGATGTGGTTAAAAAAGCAAAGATGCCATGTTGGGATGTGTAAATGGGTATATAGCTTGTGGGACATGGGACGCAGCATTTCCAATGAGAGCTCTGTAGCAAGGCTTTGCAAGGAATGCTGTGTCCAGGTTTAGGCTGAGGGAGTTAATGCCTCAGGGCCTGAGTGCTGACAAGCCCCAGCTGACCTGACCAGCCTCAGCTGTGGCCTCCACCAATGGGCCTTCTGCTTCAGGCTTGTCTCTTCAGCAGACCTCTGCTATATGTTTTGCGCTTCTCCCCACTTTGCTTCAGATCCTGCTTCTCTTGAAGCAGAAGAGCTTGGCCACTCTTGTTGCTCTGGGAGTGTGTAGGGGCACCCTGTAGGCAGCACCTACTGCTGGATGCAGTGGGATTGTGGCTGCCTGCTCAGCCTGCCTTCAACTCGTCCCTGAGCCTGCCCTTGCTGCTCCTGCCAGCCTGAAAGCAGAGGTGAAAGGTGAGGCTATGAACACGGCTGAGCTTGTCCAGGCATGTTCTTAGCAGGTATAAAATACTTCAGCAGTTTTCCCTGCCCGGGGGTGAGAGGGAAATACACAGTGGGGTGATTATGGCTGTGGTTAAATACTGATGGTAGGGCTAATGTCTTTCAACTTGTATTTGTGATACTACACATCTGTTGCTGTGGGTAGTTAAAGTTCTCAGATTATTTCTGGTCTTTCATTTAGTTAAAGTTCTGCCTGAAATGAAAACCCAAATAATCCAAATATTCTTTGTTGAACATAACTGTGCTTTACTGACAGTTACTTTCTCTTTGGCAATACAGCTGTAGAAGGTAATCAGACTTGACATACACAGGTGGAAATGTTTGAGCCTATTTAACTAAGCTGCTGCATTGTATTTGCGGTTTATCTGGTAGAGCTAGGAGTTAGATAGGAGATTGACTTGCAAGAACAGCCTCTATTCTTTCTCAGATTTTGAAATAATTTGGGTATAATTTTGAACTTCATCACTTCCACTTGGTTCTGTAATAGATTGAACTGGGATAAGTAATCCAAATAATATTTTTGGGTTTCGTCATTATCTGAGATCAGATTTCTATTTACAAGGTTTGGTTTGGGTTTTTTTTTTTTTTACAGATGTATAAAAAAGAATTCTTTTAAACATTTTTACATTAATTGCTTTGTTATTCAGACCTGAAAACTGTTTTGTTTCCAGGAAAGAACTGTTCATGATACAAGCAGAGTTTTTTTGTGAGTCCTGGGGACGCTGAGGTTAGTAAGATTTTCATATGCATATTGTCAGAAAAAGAAACGATGTAGAACTCAAAGCCACTTCTCTTCCTGTATGTGACTTGAAGGCTGAGCATAGTTTGATGGTATCACTCAGCTTTTGTAGTCTTTTGTGCTTTCTCTCTTTTTGATGTTAGAAAAAGGAATAATATTTCTTGATTGCTTGTTGCTGGTAACAAAACCAGACACCTGGGGAAAGGTGCTTTAATATTAGAGGTCTTTGTTGAGTGCATTTGCTTTTAGCTGTTCTAAGGATGCTCCTCTCTACATGAGTCAGGCTAATTTTGGTGTCCAAAGGAAGGAAAGGGGGTGGAGAACAGCTACCATATTTTTTTGTTTTTCTTTAAGGAAAGATAAGTAGAGTGCTATTCATCTCTTAAAAGCAGTTTACTTCCACATTTCTTTGGCTGCTGAAAAGGTAAGGGTATTGTTTTAATCTGTTCTATATGGCATTGCACAGGGGGATGCATTTTTACTTACTGGGATGTTGGCTTTTTGAAACTACAAAGATTTCATAGAAGGACCACAACTGGAACTTAACTGTGTTGGGTTTGGGTTTTATTTGTTTCTTTTTGTGGCTTTTTTGTTTTGTTTTTTTGTTTTTTTTTTTTTTTTTTTTTTTGTTTGTTTGTTTTTTTTAAGTGCTGGCATGGGATGCTATTAAAATCACAAGACATAACTTTGGTAAAATATTATCAAAGAACTTTTAAGCAATTTGCATGTGTGCATGCAAGGATGTGAAAATTAAACTGCTGTAGACTGGTAGTGCAAAGTAACACTTGCAATTTTCTTAACCAAGAAAAAAATTATGTAATTGGCCTCTGCAAAATATAAAATAGACACAATTTCCAGTATGTTTTGTGATCATTTTTGCTCTATATTCCTAATCTGTGTCCTAGCTACTGATGTATTGCATCCATCTTCTGGGTTAATGGATAAAGTAGTCCAGTTATCTGAAGTAAATGAAGGCCATGAATTTAGAGAATCGTCTTTAGCAAAATAATTACAATTAAGTATAATGCTTAAGGATCTGAATGGAGATCAGTAATATATTACATGCCAAATCGCTTTGAGAAAATGTTTGCTAAGTCAGGCATTTCTAAGTTCAAAAACTTAAAGAAACTGTCCTTTGCAAACTTAATCTTGTCTAAGGCAGGCCTTTTGGTTGATATTCAGTTATATAGCTGCATACTATTTTAGCCTAATAGAAAAAAACATGGCTTTCTGAGATTGCACTGTATGTGTGCACCTCTCCCTCTTAAGGTGTCACCGCATTGGTTGTCCCATCTCCTTTACAATGGCTTTGAGACTTTACATGATATTTTTAAAAAGCTACTGATCCATCTTCAAGGTGCCTGATGCTTGTTTACTTTAAATACATAAGTTAAAATAATGTTTGAACAAAACATTTTGTCTGAGCTTTGTGGGAGAAGTGTCATTGTATTTACTACAGAAGTTGCTGCTGCTTTTGGTTTCATGTAGATGTTTGACTTTGAGGTTAGCTAACTATGTAAAAGAGCTGGCTAGCTGGGTTCAGTGGGTAGATGTGAAGGGAGGGCACCTGTGAGGGTTTTAAGATTATTTTTTCCTGTCAAGGAAAATTATTGGAAATACCACTTGTAGCAATTGACCAACTGGTTTTAATGGTGGTTCTTGCAGTACTACTGATGGGCTGCAGTAGAATGCCCTTCTGAAGAATCCTGCCCTGGCTAGAGCAGAAGCTGTATCTGCAGGGGGGAGTAACTGTGTGCAGGACAGAGTGGAAACAAGGGGAGGCTCCAAGCTGTTCCTTTCCTCACACCATTTCAATTTGTGCAAGCTTGAATAGCTGAAAAATAGTAATAATAATAAAAAAATGCATCTCTAAATAAGATTCTATACGCCCTCAATACTTCTTATACAGTCAGATGTTATCTGAAACCCATTTTCTAAAATAGCCATAAAATGTGGAAAACTTTGTATTCGTTTATGAAGAGGGGAGATAGTCCTTTTACAAAGCATTTGGATATAAGAGCTGTTCTGTTCTTACTTAACTGCAGAAGTTGCTCTTGGTAACAATTTTACTGTGGCAAGTTCTTAGTAGCTTTGCAAGACATTCATTTATTTTCTTTAAAATCATGAGAATGTTTTTATGAGATCCAGCTAATAATGACTATCACGAATTTGCTAGCTTGTATTGATGCTTCCACATGGTGTTCTGTTGATGGTATAGATATGCTAGCCTTTGGAAATCATAGGAGTTTATAGAAAATGTATCTCACCCTGTAATGGGTGTTTTGGTATCCTTTGTGCAGAGGTCACTGAGTTTGTGCTGGCTGATCTTTTAGATTGTATTGACTTAAGTGGAGTTGAAGGCTCAAAACATGCTCTTCAATCCTGGGAGGTATTTTGGAGGTAAAAGATGCAGGCAGGGGCCTTTGAAAATTACATATACTGTGATACTGTGTTTAAAATTTGCTCAGGCCTTTTAGCTTTCAACTGAGTAATTTCCTGTTAAAGTGCAGATCATAAGGAAATAAAATATGATTCTGCCTATCTCTGTCTCTTTTGTTTCCACAGGAAACCAATCTTTTTTTTTTTTGTTGTTGTTAATACTGCTTCTGTGAAATGCTTTGCTCTTTATGAATACAAATTGTCACCTGCTTTTTTTTCTTTTTTTCTTTTTTTTTTTTTTTTTTTTTTTTTTTTTTTTTTTTTTTTTTTGAAATTAGGTAGCTTGGTTGGGACAAGCTCTATGTAAGGTAATTCCCAGCACTGACAAAACCATGTTGTCATTGTATAGCTGAAGTTTTGGTGTGGGGTGGGGGTTTTCCTTTGGTTTTTTGTTTGTTGGGAGGTGTTTAACTTTAAACTCACTGTATTTTAACATAATGATCCAGGAATGCAGATAGTTAGTCAGATTCTCAGCTGAGATCCATCAGTGAAGCATCAGTAACTACTTTGGGAAAGTTTTCCCCAGCTGTCCTAGTCCCTAGACCTTCTGCCTAGAGCTTGACTGCATGTATTTGGTTCAGGTTAAGTTTGAAACACCCAGTTTTTATGTGTAAAACTTTCATATTTGGTGTACTATATACTCTTCTATGTCTTGTAATGGGCACTAGACAGTAGTATTAAAACTGAATATGGTGTGTAAGCTGAATTAGGTTGAGAAAGCATTTTCTTGCTCTACTTTGCTATAAAATACATTAAAGTTATTTTCTATTTTATTTGGAGATTTTTTTTTTTTGAAAGTGAACATCACAGAATATATTCAAAATATAGTTGTGATTCTATTTTAATTTTATACTTCTTATATATCTGTGCATCAGCAGCATCAGTTTGGAGCCAAAATTTAGTGCACTGAGCTGGAAATAATATGTATCTTAAGTCTTTAGTGTTTGTGTATATTAACAAAGATAAACATTATTGGGTATTAAACTGTTTATTTAGACTTAACAGACTGAGGTAACTGATAGGAGAGACCCTTAGAGGGTTTCTTTCACTCTTTCTTCTTAAACTTGAGATACTTTATCTTTTCAGTAAGATGAAATTAGAAAGGGGCGTTTTGTTGTCTCAACCAGAATGGCTTTTCCAGTTATGGGGCCTGTAAACCTGTGTTCAAAATTAATTTCAGCTGCTTTATTGGTTATTTTATGTTTACTGAATAAAAAAATGTGAAGGCTCATGCCTGAATGTAAAGGGACAAATATGGTAAAACTGTCCAAAGAACAGGGCTGTCTCAAAGCCTCTCGTGTATCTCAATTAGTGCATAAAAGCTCTGAGTATAGCAAAGTGTGGTCATCACATACTACCTAAAATGTCGTGAAGAGGTGAAAAGAGACGGTAACACTTTTTTCCTTTTTTTTTCCCCGTAGGTCTGCAAATCCCAAATCTGTGAGACCAAATGAGAAAACCCCTTCCATTCTTTTACACCATCTGTTGGTGAATTGTCCCTCCTGGTGACAGTTTAAGCCCAATCCTGAGCCCTGTTGCAAGCTCGTATCTGCTTTGGAGCCACTCTCAGCCACAAAAGAAAAAAAGAACAAGTAGTTATTTTGTGTAAAACAGACAAGCTGCTGTGACCTTGCTGATTGTTTGTATTCCCTGGGTAGCAGAAACAGATGACTTGTGTGAAGACACAGACACAGCTGTTTTTTTTCCTCAAGGGTATGATACAGTGAACTGTATCACCAAAAACGTAAGAGTCCAGGCACTCTTAAACACTCAGACCACTCAAACTATTCCATAAAGTAGTATCCATCGTTCCAGGAGTCTACAAAAGAAGAGGAGTTTGAGAGAAATGTCCTGTGAATTCAATCTAAGCTTCCTTAAGGAACGGGAACGAGAAGCTGTTCTAAAGGTCCTGTACCGTGACCAGATAGTGAGAGAAACAGAGGAGAAAAGAATAAGGTATCTGCTGTTCTCTTATTCCTGGATTTCTGTTTGTTTGGTGTTGGTGTTTGTTTGTGGGTTTTTTTTGGTGGTTTTTTTTTTTCCAAAAAGCACTCCTTTGCTGTCATTTCAAATGTATTCCTTTTTATGACTTGTTAGCTAATGCCTTTTTATTCTTTGGGAATACTAAGGGTTATCCAGAGCCCCTTACATTTACCAGAATATACACTATTCATCAGTAAAGATGAGTGAATACTGTTCAGTGAATAATCTGCTTTAAGAATTTGACTTACAACCATCAGTTGCTGCCTTTATTTTTCTCTCAACTTTCTATGAAGGCTAGCAGTGAAATTCTCTAAGTAGGTTATGGCTTTATGGCATTCTCATCATGTTACTATGCATGCCTCTATAGTCCTCATATCATAGAACATCTTCAGATCTTTGACTACTGTATTTAACTTATGTTGAACCAAGACTGGAATTAAGAATCACTGGATACCTGCTCATTTTTCTGAACCCATCTCTGCACTATCCGGTCTTGGAAATTGCTACTAGTGTCAATAGGTGTCATTGGTTAGGAAAAGGATGTTTTTTAGACTATGCAAATATGTTGGTTGTGAAGGTTAAGGGATAAATCCTCCAGCACTTTGCTTTATTTTAGGGCTACAGCAAGTATTTCTTTGCAGCTTGTCTACTTTCTCACTCTGCATCCTTGTGTAAAACAAGATATTTGTGTTGCAAAGCTAGAGATTTTTAATCTCTTAAATGCAGAAACTTAAACTTTGCTTTCAGCAAACATTGATGTAAGTATTACTGGGCATTTTACATGATTATTAAAAGTAAGTAAAGGGTTATAAAGGAAGTTGGAATTGGTCAGAAAATATCTTTCACTTGTTGATGATTTGCTAGCTCTTTGCTAACAGTTAAATTTAGATCTTGGTTACTGGTACATGTAATGAAAGCAAAGTCAGTGAAAGGGAGAGGCTGTGATATTTTGGTCTGATACGATTTTTAGTTAATCTTCAGATGGTGTATTTGCTATGAATATTTTTACTTGATAGAATATTTTATTCTTGGATAATAATGTTAAAAAGAATCATCTGATGACAGCAAGCTGTTCAGTCTGAGGTTTTGTATGTGAATACATAATCACTTGCATACACAATTTCGGTGCTTTGCCCTGAGCATGCACAGCTGACATGAACAGAATCCTGTTTGTACTGAACTATTACTCTATGCACAGTTGTAGTTGCACACCAAGCCAAGGCATAGAATGCTGTGTGTAGGTGTCTTCAGTAAGTGCTCAGTTGAGGTCAAACTTAGAGGCATATCTTCCACTGGGAATGGTATTGCACAACCAGGGTATTAGCTTGCAATTTACATGGGGGTTTTGGTCTATTTAATTTTGTAATCTTTTCTTTTTGTTTGCTTTTCTTACCTGGGGGATTAGGAAATTGAAACTGCAGTTGCAGCAGCTTCAGTGGAAAGGGGCAAGAAATGCAAGCCATGAATACCAGGAGAGATCTTGTGCTCGATGTCAGAAATCACTTGGGTTACTGATGAACAGAGGTGCAGTATGCAATGGATGCAGTCATAGAGTGTGCTCTGAATGCCGTGTCTGCCTGAGTCCTTGCCTTTGGAAATGCACTGTTTGTTATGCTCATGGGTAAGAAATGTTACTAGTTTGGATAAATGCTGGTTTACACTGGTTACTCAGTGAATGAATGCTGGTTTTGTGTTTCTGTTGTTTTAAATAATTAATCAAACCAAGCCTCTGGTGGAATGAAAATGTTGGACAGAGTCCTGGTAGCAGTGAAGTTGATGGGAATTTTGTGTGTACTTCATGTAGTCAGGATTTTGCAAATGTTCTTGTATTTTGCAAAATGAATCTTCAGGGTAGACCACAAGTAGTATGACAAAGATGACAACAGCAAAGCATGGGAACAGTTGTTAGTTTCTGAACTGCAGATAGATCTCCTTCCTCTGACTCAGTACTGAGCCAGTAGATCATAGCAAGTTGCTGAAGGGTAACTAGTACAATACATACAGATAATGATTTTTTTCTTTCTTTTGTAATTTAATATTCTGCATTACAACTTACAAGGGTCTATTTTAAATACCTAAGATGCCTTAAAATCAAACCACTGAAAGAGCAAACACCATCCTACCTCTAGTTTGTCAATCAACACAGAATAGGGTGAGGTGTAAAATGTCAGACCCAGGGATTTCAGGTATTGCTATAGCTCTCATGTTTAGAGGTTTTGCTTTCTTAAGGAGGCAAGCCCTACATTAATCTACTGTCTGCATGTTGTTGCCAATTTGAAGAAATTTTGTTAGGGAATGGTAATGAAGATGTGTTTTTCATAGGAAAAAATGAACTACTGGCTAGAGAAAAAGTTTAGAGGTGCCTTCACTGAGGAAATTTTTGCAGTGGGACTTCATCCTATAATAAGTGTGAGAAAATCCACAAGGAATAGAGACAGCATATATGCCCTAAAAACTAGTAAGGCATTTAGATGAGAACTTTGACCCTGAAAACTCCAGAGAATCCTTTATTCAGTTAAAATTTTTTTTTGTCTGTTTAATAATGGATTAGTTAAGATTGTCTCAAATAGACTTAGATGAAGTCTGAAAAGTGCAAGAGTCAAATCTGCTGCAGATTGGCTTTTGACAGAGCTATGTGGTCTGATACAATTTTATACTTGTTAACCAGAGCTTTTCTGATCCTCGTGTCTGTGTATGACATTGACAGTGTTGATGTTGGTTTCCAGAAAATGGAGACAGACCATGAAGCCATCACACAGCACAGGGCTGTGGAGCTTAATGCTCCTTGGTAGGCATCCCAAGTTCTGCTTGGGAGCTTGTCCTCTATTGTTGACTTTCCCTGCTCTTCAGACTAGGCTGCAGCTGTATGCTAGCAGTCAGCACACCAGGCAGCACAAGTACCTGGGCTGTATTGTAACTGCTTATATAGACTAGAGTGGATCCAGGACTCCTGGCTTCAGAGTAATGCTTACAGCAGTATGCATTGCTTTCCATAGGCAGTCATACATAAGAAAAAGAAGGATGAGGGGAAGGAGAGGGGAACCCTTTGTTTGCAGGCCCACAGCAAAATCGATCAAGGGAGTGAGCAGCCATAAAATCTTAGCTTGTAGAATTAAAAAAGACAGATTGTTTGATTGTTAAATAGCTACCAAACATATAAATAAATGCACTTTGGAAAATGTTGATTCAAATGCCTTTTATTTGCTTTTCAGAGATGTGAAAGTAAAGGCTGGCGAATGGTTTTTTGAGGAACGAGCAAAGAAATACCCAAGTGAAGGTAATCACTGACCATAAACTGCTGTGTCATGTGTATTCCTCAACTTTGTGAAACATTGAATGTAGTTTGCGACTGTATTTAGTGTTTCTTCCACTTGGTGAGAGATTTGTCAGAAATTACCATTCAGTGCATCTGTCTATTAGATAAAACTGAACACAAATTAGCAGAATGCATTTAAAAGTATAATTTATTTAGTATGAGTAATAGGAGTAAGAAAATTGCTGGCCGTATCAATTTGAGCTAATGCACATGTAAAACTTCTAAGAAATACAATGGCATGAAATAAATACAGAAATGTTAAAATACGTATGCAGGAAGGAAATGATCTTTCATCCATTGTTTGTCAAAGTTAAAACTCCAGTTGTTTTCACTGAGGAAGTTCTAAAGCTTGAAGTGGTGACAGAATGGAATAAAGAAAAAAGTGCATAGCTATAAATCATATAATCATAGAACAGTGAGGGTTGGAAAGGACCTTAAGATCATCTAGTTCCAACCCCCCCTGCCAGGGGCAGGGACACCTCCCACTAAGCCATGCCACCCAAGGCTATGTTCAACCCGGCCTTGAACAGCGACAGGGATGGAACAT